>JBAMHV010000022.1:15929600-15974164 GCA_037177535.1 Pseudomugil gertrudae
GTATTGGGACACCCTACCCCTACACGTGAACGCGCAAAACCAAGGGGAAGGGCTAAGGGGAAGGGCCAAGGGGTGAAATGGGATTCAGCCTAAATCTCCAAGAAATTTGGAAAAGTTGGCAGCCCTGCTTCTATCAGATGAGAATTTTGTTTAATTTATTGTAGAGTTAAAAATGTATCTTAACCAAACCCCAGGCATGTCATTCTGTAATCTGTAAAAACCTACTTAAGAGGTCAAATAATTGTGTGAATGGTCGTGAATAGACTGCTATGACTTTTCCGCTCCGTAACCTTTACCCTTTTTATAATATTTGATGTTAAAAGTTCAACATTTACCAATAGAAATTAATGACGGAATGTTCAGAATGTGCCATGACGACGGATTAAGATGTCACAAAGTCCAATCCAAAGTCATGAGAAAATATTTTTTCATTTTTATTTCTTCACATTATCTTTAATTATTTATTTGTACTATATCTACTAAATGAAAACATAAATAAAATGTATTATCTGTAGTGTTTTAACTTGTTATATCCACCATTGTAAGCTGTCTCCCGCAATGCATTGTGATCTATATTGACCCGTCTAGTGACCATCGATGCTCACTACTTTTCAAGATGCATTGTGGGTAATTTTGAGGGCACTACTTTTTTCTGAAAGTACATCTGGACACCCCTACAAAATGGTGTGTCCACTATATAGGGCACTATGTAGGACATAGGGTGCACATTCGAACACAGCCATTGTTTCAGCAAGCCAGCATTGTCGTGGCAACGTTGTTGTTCAACAGTCAAACAGTTTGCTATTCATTTTCATGGCAAATATTTTAAAGTGTCTCCTTTCTGGTGTCATGATACGTCATGAAGACATATTACACCAACCACAACCCAGGTTTAAACTTACAAGCAGCCTTTGATCTCCACCAAACTTTGCACAGAACATGACAGTCATGCCCTTAACTGTGTTAAATGCACACATCCTAAATAACATGGAATATGGCCCCACAGCACTCCCCAGAATATTTTGATCAATCAAACCCACCTACAACATTGACTGACATGAGTGAAATTCAGCATGATGGTAGAATATGGTAAAACCTACAAAAATGCCTCTTACACATATGCTATGGGTAAAAATATACATGAAGTTTGCCATTTTGTATCAAAACTTCCATTTGCTCTGTATTTAAACTAACTAGTCTGAGGGGACTTATGTGATTTACTCTAAACTTGGTTGGATGCTTCCTGACAAGTTAAGGACCAAATGTTGTTTAAATCTTTCTAATAGAACAAACAAACAGACAGACAGATAGATAGATAGAAACTTTACCCTTTTATCCCACGCTTCCCAGGCAGAATCACTGTTGAGACAGGACAACAGGTGCTCCTGCATCTCAGCAGAATGAAGCTGAGACAGACTGCTCAGATAGAAGTCTGCAAAAAAAAAAAAAAAACAACTATAAAAGCTGTGGATAGGAATCCAAGCACCCCATCAAGTACAATTGTGAAAATTTTCACCATTCTCCAGTTTGCGAAGCTCAAGTTCTGGCACAGTGGTGAGCTTGTTGCTCCTCTTGTGGTTTGGCTCAGAAATCAGCATTTGTGGACCAGTAGGCGAACCTCTTTTTGTTTCCTTACAATCAGCCTCGACCCCTTTCTCATCATTTAGTTTCCAAGCCTTCATTCCAGCTGTGATCTCTTTGTCAGTAGACTTCAGACCCATGTGTACATGTACATCACAATCAGTGCTGCCAATAATGAGCTGCAGGGAGTCTGGTGGTTTGTTGGCAACATATAGAGGCTCTGTGTAGGGCCCCTTGATAGGGCTTGTGAGTCCTCCAACTGTGATAAAATGTTAAAATACAGATTATTAACATTAAATTAAACTGTATCATATCAGATCAAAGTGGATAATTATTAATAAATCACTGAATAACTTTATATACTTGTATTGGCTCCAACTAAAACATGGCACATCAAAAGACTTGGTTTAGTCTTGTATGCTACATATAAGCAACTCTGTTCTGCTCATACGGTAGTTTCAGACATACAGACTATAGCTTTACACATTTATGTAATTTAGGTTTGAAGCAAAATACATAAATGTATTAGGCTATAAAGTTTTTATTCTATAAAGCGAGAAATGAACCTATAGAAACAAACTTTGTAGCATCTTTACTTCACCTTCTCTCAGAGCTCTCTCAGTTTTCTCTTTAAGGTCAGATGCTGACGATCTTTTCACTGGATCCTTCTGGAGTCCCACCTTTAAAACTTCAGCTGTGAAAGGACTGCAGTCAAGTGGTATTTCTCTCAGAGGTGGAGGATCATTTGCAATCTGTAAGCATCAGGAGTCAACATTTAATATAAGCATTTAGGTGAAATGAATCTGTAACGAAGCAGCAGGGTTTATTATCTGTGTGCTGCTGTGAAGAGCACCTTCAGGTAGAGTCGGCAGGTGTAGTATCTTGTCCATGGTTGGCACCCATTGAGCATGTGCAGCAGCATGCAGCAGATGCTCCACACATCCGCTTTGGCTCCACGAGGATCTCCTTTTACTATCTCAGGAGCCATGTGAGTCTCTGTACCTTTTAGGTCTGCATTGAATCAAATTGGGAAAATGGTACATTTAGACATAGAAGTGGATAAATACCTCTTATCTTATGTGAACCTGTTAGGGATTTACCTTTGGACCCACTGAGGCTCTGCCCCTGATTGTCAAGTCGCTCTGCATGTCCAAAGTCACACAGGAAAGTGTTTCTCCCATCCTCTGACAGCAACACATTGTCAGCTGTGACAACCAACAAACTCTTTAATCTTGATGTTGCTCAGTAGCCTCACAGCCACATTGATGTAGCTAAAGTCTGTCAGTGACATAATTAGAAACAAGACAGCTGCGCGGACATTAAACATGTCGGTAGACAAACTCAGTTAAGGACAGCTGCTGTAAAGAAAAAAATGCTGAATGAATGTGGGGAGTAGTAAGAGGTAGACAGGAGATAAAAACATTTGCCCTTCCTTTCTTGTTTTTCCTGAAACATAACAGACACCAGTGGGCGCTTGAGCTTCACAGGAAGAAAAAAAATCCTGTTTTGTTCGTCCTTATAGCTTTTACCCTTTTACTGTTCTTCCTCTAACACTGTTTAACTTCTGTTTTTCTATTTCCCTTCTTTTACTTCTATTCTCTGTTTATTTCTATCTTCTAACTCTTCTATACGTGTAGTTTTTCCTCCTCTTTTGGTCTGTCTAACTTCCTGCTTCTTGTCCCATCCCCCAGCTGCATGGTTCTTTGCTGCTCTCCTGATCATGTGCACATGCGCTGTTAGAAGCGCTGCGGTGAGTCACGCTCTGGGAAATTCCCAGCCCTCAGAATAATTTATTTTTACATACATTTACAGGTGCCTCAAGATCAGATCTAGACTGTATCTATTACACTTGTGTTCCACACAACAGTTCACATAGACAAAATCCTCCAAAGACACTTAAATCTGATTTCTTACAGATGCTTACAGATTTCCACTGGGTAACATAACAAGTAACTGCTGTTATGACTGTAAAAACCTTTCAAGTGTTTATAGCTCATAAATTGGTCTTTATCCTTGGCATTTACAATTGATAAATCAATATGAGATCAACAAATCACTTAAAAAAACAGTAATGATGTGTCGGAGACACATCATTAAGTTGAAGACTAAACAAGATTAGAAGGGAAAAGAGCAGCAGGTATGCTTGAGAGGCTTTTATTTCCTTTACAAAATTGTATTTAAACATAAAAAAATGACCAAAAATGCTACTAAAAAATCTACCGTACATTTTTATTAAATAATTAGTATTTTTAGGTTTTACAACAACTCAGACCAGATTGACTTTGTGATAAGAAACCATGATTAGTGTAACATACCTTTAATATCTAAATGCACAACTTTTTTCTTCACCAAGTACTCCAGCCCTGTTAAAACCTGAGAGTGGTAGTGCAGACTTAAGTCCTCTGGCAGACGGCCACGCTCCACTATAAGGTCACCGAGGGAACCTGGACAAAACACACAGAAATTACAAGACTTAGTCTTGCATATGTTTTTTCCACACAGTAATATTCCCTTTTGTACTAAGGCCTGTGGATAAGTCAGATTTTAATTATTTAGTTGTAAAGTGTGTGATATGTCACTCTGATATTTGATGCGATATGGGCAGCAACACATAAAAGGAAGTTCAACAGTCATCTCTAACATTCACCACCCACGTCCACATCCTCCTTTCTCTACATATGAACTTCATAATTCTCATGTTTCACCCTCTGCACATGAGTGTGGAAACAGCATCTGTTAGTCAGAGCATGTGTGTTTATATGAGTGCATGTTGGGGGGGGGTGTTGAGAAATTAAGTTTGTTTACCAGATTTATGGTCCATTAAGAAGAAAACATAGGGTCCTTCTCTGACCACTCCAAAAAGTTCCACCACGCAAGGAGATCTGAGGGCACTCCACGCACCCACCTCCTCACTGTTAAACCTCTTCATGGGAACCTGTGGAAATCAGCGGAGCAAATGAATAAAATACCATACGGTACTTTTAAAATTAGCCAGTGCAGAGATGTGCTTTTGTTTACCTTTTTGACGGCAAATGTGAATCCTGTGTTGACATCTTGAGCGCTGTAAACTTCACCGTAGGAGCCCTCTTTGATAAAATGTGACAGCACAAACTCACTCCCTTCCTTGTATTCAGAGTCGACTGGATTAATATTCTATCAGGAAAAAGTCAAACAAGTGAGCTCCAAAGATCCACCTCTTAAACAAAGATAGAGGGATGGTGGGTAAAAAACAAAAAGACATACTTTATTGTCAAAGATTAGCCCTTCGTTGTTCACAGAATCTGCTGCAAAGAACTCATCTTCATCCACTCCTGCATCCCGCTCCACAGCTTTGAAAAAGGGCCAAGCAAAGCACCGGTCCCCCTGACTCACACAACCCCTGAGGCCAGCGAGGGCCAGTGAACAGTTTCCTAGACTGCTGAGGGAGTCTGAGCTGCTGTCCTGTTCATAGCTGGGGAGGGGATGCAAGACCTGGTCTGGCCAGTTCAGAGGAGAGCAGCTGGACCCAGTATGGTAGATGTCATAGAAAGAAGTTCCTTGTCCTTGATCAACTGAGCTTTCAATGCTGCTACAACAGGAAGTACTGAGTTCACTCCCACGAATGGATGACTCTTCCTGCAGGAGGCAAACAAAGACAAACATATTAGATAAAAAAAAAGATGTTTTTCTTGTTCAGAGTCGAACATTTATGGGGCTAGAGAGGCATCCTTAACACGATTCATATAAGAAAAAAGACATAGCTATAAAATACAGTGCTTTCCAAATGCTTTCTACTCAAGAAGTAAAACAAAGTGTTCTCACGGGGATCAGGACTAGAGAGCCTCCACTCTCCTGTTCAGGAACTCCAGAGGGCGTCCGATGCCTCGGGCTCCTCTTTTCATGCTTCTTCTTCACCTTGCGCTTCTGCCTTCTCCTGCTCTTCTTTTTTGGAGTGAGGGGAGCTGAAAGGTCACACGGCTCCTGGACGGAGGCGGTCGTCGAGCATGCCACATTGTTGCGCTCCAAAGGAGGACTGAAGCAATACAAATATGGGACGTGTTAATACAGTCCAGTCACTAAATATGAAAAGTAAAATGAGAGGGATGCTATTAAGTTAATGTCATACCCGTATGTGTAGGGTTTAGAGGAGCGGACATAGCAGGGAGCAGAACAAGATGGACTGAACTCCTGGGAGTCCACAGTTTCACCTAATGAGAAAATATCTCTGTTAAACCCCATACAGGCACAGTTACATACGCATAATATTACTAAGAAACATTAAACATATTTACATTCAGCCTGGGCGATAAATGAAGCTTTGCAGGGAGTTTCATTGGCTTCCATTTGTGCTGCAGTTCCATGTGCCATGACTTTAGCTATTAATTTGTCATTGGTTTCCCAATTTTCATCACACATGTAGCCCATTTTCTTGTCCGTGCAGGGGTCATACCCATCCTGCTCCGTGGTGGATAAGGATGGGTATGACCCCTTCAGCTCGGCTTTGGATGAACAGATGAATGGAACTGTTGAGTTGAGAAACCTCTGCCTCACCGCCATTTTTTCTGTTGGATCTGGAAAAGAAATTCATTTAATTAAACAATGTTGCATTTTCAGTTTGACTCCCCTCATCTAGGCTACGAAACATATTATAGGTGTGATATACACTATAGGTTTTTGTGTGGCTCTGTTTTGATAAATCCTGCTACGATTAGAGGGAATTAAAAAAAGAGTATTTGATCAAATTGCCATTTATAGTGGCAGAAAATTTTCTTGATTTATGTTTATTTATAAACCCAAAACCTTTGACTTTATCATAATAAATCTAAAATGGTCATCATATTCTCTGTTAGTGGATGTAAAAAGGGCAAGTTTTGCATAGTTGCCTATACATAAATAACCTTTAGTACAACTATTCTAAAGTAATGCCTTATATTGGGGCTGTTTTTGTCATACTAAAACACTTTCAGTTTTGTTGTGCATGATTCACAGTTTAACACATTTGGAGCCAAACTGTGATCACACATCATGGTTCTGCATCATTTCTGTAATCCCTTTGTTGTTGCCTGTTATCATGAACAAATGATCTGCAAAATCTGCATCAGAAACATTTCCTTAACATGAAACATTGTTTTTTTTTAAATCAACCTTAAATTTGAGTTATGACACCAAAAAAAATCAAATAAAAATGAACTGTGACAATAAATGAAACATTTTACATGTTGCAGACTCACACAATGAACATTTTACTGATATTACTAAAAAATGTTTTAAGTGCATTTTAAAATGACCAGTTAAAACAAACCAAAAACCTGTTAAACTCACCTCAACTTAAATAAAATGTTTCATTATGACAGTAAATATACCCATACACACTCACATACAACCCAACTTAAGAGCTTTTAATCTGCTTCTTTAGAGTGTGATTGCAGCTGAACAAATAGGTCCAAAAGCAGTCAATGCTTACTGATATGAGCTGAAAGTTGTGACAGGAAACTCAACCACGGCCTTGTTTTGACAGTTGCATCTTGTCGTTAAATGAGAGGAAGTAAACTAGGTGAGTTACAGACAGGCTGAATTTCCAATAAAACATATGCAAGATGTAGCATATGGATTCAAACCAAGCAAACATGTATAACTATAAAATACACGTTTAGACATACAGTCTTAGCGCTGTAGTTTGAAAGGCACAAACTAAATCCTGGGATCACAGTTACAGCACGTTGCATCAGTGAGTCAACTGATCACAGCCTTTCCCGCACAGATTACTGTGAGATCTCAAATAAAGCAATCGCATGGCAGCCTCCAAACTGATGAAGCTCTTGACAGGAATTACACGGTACTAACGTGAGTGATAGCACAGAAAAAACACTGCTCGAGTTTAGTAGTGGTATTACCTTTCCTGTTGACTTCATGTGCTGCAGGTCTATCGAGAATGCTGCGATCTGACTGTCACTTCCGCGTCCCAAAGCTGCACCGCCACACCCCAAAAAATTTACGTGGAAAGGAAATTGAAAAAAAAAGCTACTACAATAAACACAACCACAAAAACAACTGTGTATGCATGAGGCAGGGTACTGTGTAGATGGACTGACAGACACCAGACTGAATTGTTTCTCTCTCTGCCGTCTATCCGCTCTGAGTAAGCTAATCTACATTCACTGGGTTGCTCTGTTTGACTGCCTTGTCCTTCATTTTCTTCAGTAACATGTTGGCACAGCCTCTGCTGCTTCGTGCTCTGCACTGTTAGATGCTGGCTTGCAGCCAAACAGGGGGAGGAGCTGGATGACACCGACTTATGGGAAATGCATCTACACTTCCCCATATTCCTCCTCCCTCCGGTCCTTCCAACAGTGCTTCTATACTTGTTTTGCCTTCTAACTACAGTGGATTAAGGATTACATGTTTGATAACAGCTCTGACCATCAACCGTGAACCCTGAACAGGACTACGAACAACAGCGTGTCAGTTATCGGTTATGTCCATCATGAGAAGAGTACATAAAAAAATAAAGAAGTACAATACAAATTTTGGAGAAAATGCTGAATTTGAAAAAATAAGGTGTTTCCTAATAAAGTAAAAATGAGTAAAGAGCTGTGACACTGACTCTGAACCATAAAACAGGGGTCCTGATGGTTTTCCATGTCTTCCTGTTCCAACACGCCAGAATGAATGAATCACTGTGCAGATATTGATAAGATATTAGATCCATTTGATTTGGATCAGGTGTGCTGGAGCAGGGATACATGGAACCAGGGTTCCCCACCCCTGCTATAAAGGGATTAAAGGTGTTTCATGTGTGATACGATGCCCTATGGGGCTGGGCCATATGACCTCACATCAGTACCACTATTAATAAAACAGGCATTAAACAAATTATTACAAATATAATAATTAAACAAATGTTTCCACAATAGAGGAGCAGAGTTTGTGAAATAAGTTAAATGAAACACGTTTACATTTATTTTTAGATAAATGTACTTTTTCAACCCTTTTACAAAACATTGATTATTAATCCTAAAAGTTGGTCAAATAATTTAATTTCATGTTTTTATTTTATTTTATCCTGCCGCCATTAGATATTGTATCGGCACTACCATCTTGTCATCACACCTCACACCTTCTACCATATGTTGTGTTATCAACAACAAACATTTATCTTTATTCTCTTCGCACAGTTTAATATCTGACATTATGCAAACTTTTTAATGGAAAACACCAACAGCTATTTTTTGCAAGAATGAGGTGTCACGTCTCTGTATCGATCTCTTTTTTTCTTTTAGGAAACAAAACAGTTCAAAACCACTAATAAACACAGGAAATTCACAATACCACTTGAGAGACTCTGCTGCATATCATAAGTGAACACCTAAAGCAAACTGCATGAAATACCATCAGTTATGGGAAACAATCTTAGAAACACAGTCACCGTTTCTGGACACTGCCGTCTGTATTTTATCCGATGTCAGTGGAAAACTGATTACCTGCTTCCGTCTGCAAGTTAAAAATCACTAAAAATGTCTTATAAATTATTACAATTCAAAAGGCTTTAAGAAAAGAAAAACATTTTTAACTTTAACTAAATGCAATTAATAAATGAACTGAAAACAACATCCTTAGCAGTGAAAAGTATCTATTCTTTCAGGTGTGTATTCTACATTTTCTTGGTGCTGTTGATCATGTCTTATTAAATCTTCATCATTTTATGCTGCTGTGGAAATGTGGGACCAGATTTCTCCCTGGAGCCACTGAATATACACCTAACTATATCTTTAAATCTTCTCACAATCTTAAACTGTCTTTTCTATTGCTTTCAAACTCTCATCTGCCTGGCCTTTTAAGCAAAGTTTCATCTTAATGTCAGTCAACTCTGCCACAGAAACATTCCTAACTTTTGTGCAGTCCATTGCAAACTGAAGCAGGGAATAAATCATGATTCACAGGTCTAAATAATACATCTGTAATAAAGTCCGTAAAATAACTTTAAACCTGAAACATAAGGGGAAAGATTATATGGTGATTGCAGAGAGCTCCTGAGCTAAACTCCATATGTAGTCAGTGAGCGAACCTCTGCTGTGCGCTCAGCTCACACAGATTAATGAAATTCCAAAGCCTTTACTAAGGTCATCCGGAAGAGACTCAAACTGCAGTCAGGCACATTATAAACACAACCAAGCTTTCCCTAAGAGGCATGTGAAGCAGTTCTCAGTAATATGCTGCAGTTGTGGACGACACGTGATCACAGGTTAGGAAAAATTAAATAAATAAAAAACATATGCTTGCACATTTATGTGAAATTAGGTTCAAACTTTAGTTTCAGGCCACTTTTCCGTTAACTTCCCTAAAATGAGCTAAATAAACAAAGCAGAAATCATGGAAAGTGTCCTATTTAAATGCTTTCTTTGCTGCAAAGTATTTCTATTAAGCTTGTTATAATGTGTAAATAAAAGGTTAATAAAGTTACTCATGTCATATTAAAAATCCACATTTGGTTCATTTCATTGTGAGAAGCACAATCTACTTTCTTTCTTATATTTTTACCATTTCAAACTATATAACATTTTCATATGCTTTTGTTTTTTAGTATAAGTTAATGTCCCCCATTCTATATGTCTTATATTTCTCTCATACAGCTTGCAACTTGTAACACATGTTTGCAAATGGTCTCTAATGAGCAGGCGTGAGCGTATAAAAGCATCTCTGAACAATAGGTGATACTGCCCTACAGGAACAAACATTTATATGCTGCAGTATGTCCCACATTTATAAGCTCCTAATAAACTTTACCTGCAGAGGAAGAATATTATCCTGTTATAAACCCTACATCATCAGGTTGATGTGACTGACAGGTGCTAACAAGTTGTTGTTGGTTGTTTAGTTTGTTTGTTGTTGTTTTCAATAACAAAAAACAATATTTGCAAGGGTTTCACAGGAGTTTTATACCACTTTAAAGCAGGAAATAGTCCGTTCAAGGCGAGAACACAAAATGGTAAATAACAAAGAGCAAAACACACATATTAATATAAATATGCACACACACACACACACACACACACGCACACACACACAGTACTAGGAGTCGCAATGCGGATGTTTTAATCGGAAACATCTGTCTCAATACAGGAGTGTGTAATGTTCACCTTAACTTTACATTAATGTTTATAAGGTAAATAAGCTTTATTGACCCTAACCCTGCTCTTCTAACTGGAACATAATGCATGAAGTGATTAAATGTACTCTTTTGTGTCCGCCTTCTAGCTGAACTAAATCCTGAACTTCCTTCTTCTCACAGATATTTCACATGTAATGTTGCCCAGAAAATGTTTCACTTCGCTCAAAGTCACAAATAGAAAAATATAATAGTGTTAAAAATGGATGGTCTAACAAACTGAGATGTATAAACAAACTTCTGATGAAAACAACGGATTATTCACTCACCGTTTCAGCAGTAAGGCGTCGGCTGCTGTCTTCACGTCTGATCAGCCACCCTCCTGCCTAAAAATGACTTCCGGTTACCTTTCAAAGTAAGCGTATCATCATTACAAAACTTCGACTTAATACAAAGTTTCTATTATGGGACGAGGCTACATTAATGAAGTTTTTTTTAGTGTTTTCCTTTTTGCCTCGGTAAAAGAGTATGCTTGCATGTGTTGTAGTAAGTGACATGAATTATTTTAATTTGAAAAGTGGGACGTCTTGCACGCGCCTGAGAGCAATGATCCCCTCTATTTTTAATAATCGATGTTATCCTGCTGCAACATACCAGATTTAAATTAAATGAAGCTTAACAAAAAAAATAAACATATTTAATTTACTTACTTTATTTATTATTTATAAATTATGTTATTTAGAGCCAAAAAAAAGACTCCTGATTTAATTGTATTGACATTCTGCTCAGTTTTTCTTAGGTCAGGTTCTAAAGGGTTAAGTGGCAACTTATTGTATAATCTGTAGTTTCTAAAAAGGAAGTAGATGCAAAAAAAAAAAAAAGAGAGACAAAGAGCTACTAAATATTCTTGTTCAATAACAACAGAGTCTTTGTCATACTGTCAACAGACCAGGATGACACCTGACACACAATGAGGTAACAATCATACCTTTTACATTGTGGTGTAAAACCCACCAATGTTTTAATTTTATTTCAGTAAGTTGGTTATTACTCATTTCTACTGAAAAGCCCCACATTCAGGATATAATATCAATGTAGAAAGAACTTCCTAACATCCTGAACAGGACACGTGGTCCCAAATTTGGGAACTAGTCCCTGATAAACCCTGCTCTGTTGTCATCTTGATGGATAGAATTTAATCCCAGATTGCAAACAAATGTAATTGTCACTATTTGTGTTGAGATTAACCCTCATGCCTTAGTTATCCAGTCAAAAACTGTGAAGATTTTATTACAGAATAAGATGTTTGCAAAAATTGGGGGCTTTTAATCAGACCAAAAGTCTTGGGAGACCTTACAATCTGAAGGGAAAAATTTAATGTTTAATGTTTCTGTGCTATTTTATTTACAGTGTGCTTAATTGGGATATCTTTATGAATATACATTTTTTTTACATAAACATAAAATATTAAACACTTTACTGTCATTAGAGATACAATTGACAAAGGAAGATTCCCATGACTTTTAAGGGGAGTAACTTATGTTCTTGTAACATATCTTTTCACGAGCTGTAATAAATTTAAATGAACCTAAAGTGAGATTCTTCTTTCTCTAATAAAATGCGCTTTCAACAATATTGACAACAATTCACCACAAGATGGCGCCAGAACCCACAAACTGGCATAAACTGAGTAGGATTATTTCAGTTTGCCAAATACCTTTACACGTAGTTTAATTATCTACACACTGCATATAGGTTGTATGTTAAGAGGTTACATTTGATTTGGCATAACATATTTCATAAATAGTATTAATGCTGCTGCTGTGATACATGGAAAGCAAACTATGTCCCTATTTACATAATTAAACGACAAAATCTATAACCCAGACATTAAAAAAACGATTAATCAGTTTAAGATGACAGATTACAGACTTTTACATGGTCTTTGGTTAAAATCTGAGGCAATTAAAACCTAAAAAAGTTAATCAGTCTCACTGTAAAATATAACACTTGTAAATAATAATCTCCTTTAAATTTAACAGTAAACTTAGCAATATGTTCTATATTTGTTTTTGATACATTTAGATTACATTACTTTTTAAATCTAAAACATTTTAACCAACATTTTAAATAACTGAAATGTTATTATATGTTATTATAAACTCCCACACCTTGTATTATTTGTAGTCAGAGTGTATTTAAACACTGTTTTACTTGGATAAGTCTGACATTTGAATATTATATAAAATAAAGAGTTTCTTTGTTGATTATTGTATAGTATATGCCATTATATTTTCACACAATGTTAATTAAAAGAACATAAACTTAAAAAGAAAGCAGATGCAACCTGATGGGGACAGGACATCGGGGCTCCTGGTGGATTAATCAGGAGTGTACATTTTATTTTATTTTATTTTAAAGGTATTAATTGTTTTTATTTGTGTTCTGTACGACCACATTATCAATATAGTTTGGATTAGGTAAATTCCGTTTTGTTTCGTTGAGTGAGATGTGAAGCCACCGCAGACTGATCGTGCGCGAGGCGCATATCCTCACCAGCGCGCACTGCTGTCGGACACAGTCGATGCAAGAGGAGAAGCTTCTGCTGTGCACAGAAAATGGCCGACAGATTCTCTAGGTTTAACGAAGAGCGTGATTTCCAGGTAATGCATGTCGAACAACTCATCGTTTGCACAGCTTTTTGTACGTTTGGATGTTTTAGTACATTAATGCAGCTTTAGATGCAATGGAAATGTAAAGATTCTACAAAGAGCTGCCTCCATTTCGGTCTACATTTCGCTTGCTAGCACTGCAAGCTAGCTTAGCTAACGCGAGTGCACTGCGGCTCTTTTGATATGAACTCTCCTAACGTCATCGCTAGATTCTTGTCACGGGTTTTCAACCTTATTAACAACTCTTTCTTACTGTTTAAAACACCTTAACCATCCAATGGCAAAATAGATACCAAAGACCAGCTCGGTCGTCAGTGACCTTGGGTTTGCTGGATATTTATCGACATATGCTAACGATGTGTAGCAGCTGATTAGCAGATGGCTAGCTTGTAAACGCACTGGGTTACTCCAACACAAATAGAAATTGCTGTATCATTTTGACAAATTAAATGCCGCAGCAGCTAAATAACTTTAAATATATCCCAAAATAGTGTTTTTATATTGCCTCCTATTTGACTTAAAAGCGCAAAGTGCAAGTTTTGAGGACGAATAGCTATTGATTACAACATAAGGCATTGTGTAAATAATGTTCTAATAATCCTAGCGTCAGTGCAACAGTAGTAAATGTGTTTTTAGTCCCTTAAACAGTTCTGACTATTTCCTATTGACTTTGTTAAACTGTTTAACTTAAAAATATTTGTTTCTACTCTGAAATGTGCTTTTTACGGTGATTCTAACAGTGCAGTTTCAGTGGGAACATTAGTTTTAAATGTGTTAAACAGGGTTTTCATTGCTGATTTAAATAAATGTATGGAGACAAGAGCATTTTACTATTTATGTTTGAGCCGTTGCTCTTTCACTGTCTTATCTTAGGATCTCAGACCACACCCTGGGAAAGCCAAACTTAACAAAATAATCTTGATTATCATGTGCTTTTTTAAGTGCTATGGGCCAGTGACAAGTCACCAAGCTTGTTCTTAAAAAAAAATAGGGACTTCCTCCTTTTGACTTAGTTATTTAAATACTTGATTTGCTTTGCTGCATGCCTTATCGTGCATATGATTGAAATTAAGTTATTCCTATATGTAATTTTACCTTGCCACGGTGTCATGCAGTATTAACAACGTGCAGCTTGTTTTCAAGTATTTCAGGATTTGCAGGAGCAATACTATGGAGATGTCGATGAATGACCTCACATGCAACCAATTTCAATATGACTTGCATGCATATGAGCTGGAACTTGTGAAACAGCTGTGGTGTTGTTTTATAACTACATTTGCTGTTGATCTGTGTTTTCAGCTATTTTGTTAGTGAGAGGGGAATTGCTGTGAGGTCTGAATGAGTCTGTTGAGAGTAGCTCCAGCTCAGCACAGTGGAGCTCTGTGTGTGAGATTTGCTGTGAAAGCATTCATATGCTCAGTATTCAGAAAGTTTCTCCCTGACTCCATGGATTAAAGCTTGCTGCCAAGCAACACGGTCTCAGAAACACCTACAGATAGTCTGACTAAAATCGACGGCACAACCAACCCAGCATCTTTGTCTCTTTTCATTGAAATATTGCCAGGCTGACATAGCGAGCAGTAGTTGTTGGCAAAAGTTGTTTTGCACATTAAATATACAAAAGAAGATAATTTCTGCTGCATTTTTTGTGGCTTTTGTTTTTCAGAGTCAGGTTAATGAGAGAATGCGCTGAAAAGAAGTAAACATGTTTAATGTTGGGCGGTACTGATGGAGGCCAGTGCAGAAAGCCAGGAGGAGACTAGAGCAGGCAGCCATTGATTTGTTCATAAATATATTTCTCCTGCATCTCCTCTTTTCATAATCCCAGATTTCACTCATGCTGATGCAGGGTCAGTTTCATTGGAATTAATGACGTCCAGTGTGGCATTAAGTCATCTCTTTGTGGTGAACTGTTTCTGCAGGTTCCCTAGAGAATACACTGGATGAAGCCTTTGCACAGGCCTGATACTTGAGTGTTTCAGGAGATGTTTTTCAGTCATCTTCACTGTGAATGGATAGTACTTGGTGCAAAATAAAAAATCTAATTGTGGTATGTTTTGTATGAAGTTGTATTTATCAACACATGTCATGTTGTTTGTGCAAGTAGCTCATACATTATGAGTCACTATGGGATATATTTGGAATTGCTCCATATTCTGCTTAAGCGAAGGTCAGGAAACTAAAAAAAAGCAGCTCACAAACATGACCTTCTACTCTCCTCTGCTGCTAAGGATGAGGAAAGCAGTCCTGGTTGAGAGCAGAAGTGCTCTGTAAACGTTCTGCTTTGGTTGGGTGGTAAGCCCAATACAAATTCACTGTGTGTGAGCTTAGATAAGAACATGCACTTTATGTATGCAAAGCAACACTTCAGGCTCGGGCAATAAGATACTCAGAAGATGTATGTGCTTAAATAAATAAATATATATATATGAATGTACATTTATGGCTTTAAACAAATTTTCTTTATTATATTTAGCCATAAAAGCTGCATTTCTGTATACTATATGTTACTGGTTAAACTATAGTGGAACATGTTGTGATGATGTAGGCTAGACTATAGTATAAAACACATACATATAGATACTGCTCTGTTTGTGTGTGGTCATATTCCTGAATATTAACGTTTATGGGACTGACTCATTTAGGCCAAATGACGTCACTCTTCATGTTTTCTCCTATTCTTGGTTGCTTGAAGTGTTATATAATGATTCTTTACACAATGAGCACCAGTTGGTATTTATCTGCTCATTTCACAGAGGTTTTAGCTTTGTTTTTAAACATCTGTCTGTCCGTCAGGGTGGGAATCACTTTGACCAGTATGAGGAAGGCCAGTTGGAACTGGAGCAGGCATCTCTGGACAAGCCCATCGAATCGGTAAGGTTGCATCCATCATCCCGCACCACTGGACCAGCTGTGAGAGTGGATATGATTTGTCCAGGGAGCATTAAGAGCCACACTTTTTTAACTCCATACTGTCCGTGTAGCTGCATCAAGTTTTTTTCCCCGAACACATTCGCCACCTAACCTGTAGCGTTAGTCTCATCCATTGATATCCTTTTAAGTCCCTCCCACTTCCCCTGTCCTCTACCTACCCCATATTTGATGTGACAGATAAAATGATCATACATTTCCTAGATCTTTCTATTATTTTTATGTAAAGCTTACAAATAATCGTCATGTTTTTTTTTTAACAGTCACACATTAGTTCATTGTTAGCTTAGCTTATCTTAGCACTGTGAAAAGATATGATTTTGTCAGCATGGAGTGGATGAAGCACTGTCATTAACAGATTTTATCTTATATCATAGCTTCTCATCAGTTTTTATTCTAATGCAGGTAAAAAAAATCCACACAAGCTCAAGATCAGATTTTTCCTGGTTAATTTGTGGAGTTGTGGATACACAGAGCTGAACTTCAAAATATTTCTATGATATATTAGTGATCAACTTTCATCACTTTGATGGACTAATAGTCATCAAATAATTCCTCTTACAGCATTAATTGATAAAGCCAGTTTAAATATTGCATATCTGATGATTTAGCATCAAATCAAATTTAGTTAACTATGCAGTGCTTATTCCACCCCATTTAGTGAACAAGAGAATGCACATTAGATGATGTGAATGGTTACATTTGTGTTTGAGTGAGTGTGTATCAATGTAGCTTTAGAATTTCTGTGTTAGTGTTTGTGTCTATAGGACAGTTATCTTATTGTACACAACTTGGGGTGTTCGACATTTCTCTCCTGCAGCGAATTGGCCCCTATTAGCTAAGCAGCAATGACCTGGTTTGTATTTGCACGCTCTGCTTCCTTACTCCTATCTTTAGGGTCCTTGTAACGCTTCTGACTATCTTTCCCTCTCTCTAAATTTCTCTGTCTGTTTCACAACTGTCACACTTTACATCTATTCTCTCTTTCTATCTCTTTCTCTCTCGCTCCTTTTCCTACTACACAGTGATTCGGTGTACAGTACCCTCTGTCATTCTGTGCTGGCATGGTGCTTGTGCAACTGGGACTGCATTTTTCGCTGAAGAGGCACATCGATAATAGCGCAGGCAGCTCTCTTCTGTCTGTCTTTCTCACTCTCCATCCCCCCTTCTGTCTCTAAAGCATTGTGGTGAGCAGGCCCAAACTCTCCAGTCTTCAGCAGCATCAGATAGTCTCCTCTGTGCTCGGTGAACGAGTCAGAAAGATTTGGCAACCAGTAAACTAAGCATGTGTGCTTTTTTTAAAAGAAAAAATCTCTTGAAATCAGCAAGTAATGATTGATGATTGGTTTGTAAACCTCATTATTCAATAAATAGATAAGGATATAAGGAGCATATGTAAAAAAATTGAGTTGTACAGGCGCAGACGGCTGCTCAAAACAACCAAATGGGATATAGCCCAGTTGTTAGCTTGGTGTTTAAGGGCTTTTTCATCCTTATAATTAGAAATATAAAATTATTATGTTTATTAAATAAGATTTTGTCTGCAGCCAGTGTGTATTTATCATAATTGGAGTCCATTCAGGCTGGAACATCAAATGCTTCTGGTGCATTTTTATTTTGTATTCATCCATCCTGTATGGATGGTAAAAAGTGTTAAATGGAAGGAAGAGAGGTGGCCTGCTCACCTGGCTTAAGTAACTGTTTCGCTCCTGCGCTATTATTTGTGGAGGGGCGATGAGGGCGGTGCTGCAGCATCACACAGTTCTTCACACATCTCTAGAAACACTGCTGTGTTGCACTTGTTTATTACTTAAATATATTTATCTTTAGGTTAGCTCTAAAACGAGGCAGTAAAAGACATGAAAATTTGTGTAAATAATCTTGAATATCTTGAATTGATGTCAGATGTTAGGAAAATGCCTTAAGCGTATTTAAAATTATCATTAGAGAAGCTAAATTTGTTTACATTGGTCTCATGATAGACTTGCAGGTGCATTTCTTAGCTCACCTGAATAGTTGTATCATTTAGTTTACAGGTTTATTCCTGCCTCCTTAGTGCAAAGTATCTGTGGCTGTTGTCCACTAATGTTACATCTTGGAGACGTTTGTGAATGCTTCAGCCCAGCCTCTCGGAGCCCCTTCTCTGCCATTTATTGTGTGTGATTTATAGGCAGCTAGAGGTCTGTGGTACTTTATTGGGATCTCTTTTCTCTTCCTGTCTTTTCCCTTTGGTCTTTGATATTTTTCTCTAACACTGTTTTTGCATTGCATGTGTTAACTTGGTAGCATCAGTACTATTTTTTTCTCAACACACTGTCTTGATCACTACTATAATTTTTGTTTTCTCCCAAACTCATTCCTCCCACGTCTCTTGCCCCTCCCAGTCTTTTAAACCTATCATCTTCCTTCCTTCCCTTATTTGACCCAGTACCACAGCGATATGCAGCGGGCAGCCTCAGAGCCACAGAAACCACATATACATAACCTGGAAATGTAAGAAACACATGTAGGCTGCAAGAAGATTTCTTTTCTTTGCTGTAACTGTTTCATGCAACTAACTATTCTTATCTCTCAGGAATACAGTTGCTGTGGTTCAAAAGTACTATTGAGCTATACTTTAATCAGCTGTTACTGCAAAATGCAGCATTTCTTTTGTTGAAAATATATATTGCAGTTGTTTGCTTTTGTTATTGGTTAGATATATGTTACCTTACACAAATAAAAGCAACACATAAAGGTCAAGGCCAACCCTTTTGACCTACTTTTTTATTGACACCGCTACAGGTTCTACATTTAGCAGCAGTTTTAATCCAGTGAGCAAGATGTGTGACAGATACTCGGTCTTGGCTGAGATCCTATTCCCCCCCCCCCTGCTCAAGTGCATTCTGTATTAAAATTTAGTAAAACAAGAGTAGATATTACAGAAACTAACAAATTAGGGGAAAAGGGACCACATTATTGGAGGGCAGTTTAGTAAATTTCCACTTTTTGAATTGGAGCTTCAGTATAATGAGGTAAGTATGATATTTAAAATACAATTATTTGATCAGATATAGCTTCATCTGTAAATCCTTCACAATGACTCTGACAGATGTTAACTTTCCTTCATTTACTGTCCATATGGGACTTCTGTTTTAGTCATTTGGCTTTTGGTCCACCTCAGCAGTTGTTTGCATTTAGTCACACCTGCCAAAGCTGACACTTAGCAGGAATGTAGAGCCCCAAACACCGGGGAGCTGCAACAGACAGCAGAGTTTGTCCACCAGCAGCCTCTTCTCTGTCGAGTGGATCCACAGCCTGTTTTAGGACATTTCAAACACTGTTTGAGAGAAATTAATATGTACATGATTAAAGTTGAAACATGTATTTGTACGCATGTTTTTATAACGATATAAGCCAGAGAGAGTTTTCATTCTCAGTGTTGCACAAATCCAGGTTGAACCATTACATGGCTGCACTGATTTCAACAATGAGATTAAATCCTCTGAGGTCTCTAGGTCGGGTCCCCTGCATATCTCTTCCCTTATTCATATCTTTTGCTATGCAGTGTGCCAATGAAAGCACATTGTGCACTTTTTAGATGACCCTCTCTTGTAGATCTATTTTGTTTAGATAACATTTTCTATTTTTTCCTTGTCCTGTATTAACACTCAGATGGTGGATTTATTGAAATGCCTACCTTTTCTGTTTGTATACAGTATTATGTTTAAAGGCAGAGAGAGATTTGTATTTTTAAGAACTAGAGAAGCTAGCTGAATTGCAGTTGAAAGCGTTTGGCCGGTTTCTTACGTTGTGTCACGTGTGACTGTTTTTTTGACAGCCCAGTATTTTAAAGCCAGGTTCGTATGGAAATGCCTTCACTCCACTTGCACTGCTGTTGGACTCGCCGTCGTTGCTTTCATCCGTCTGTCTGTCTATTCTTTTTGGTGCACTCATCTGTTGTCCAACACTCAGTCTGCACTTCATCTCTGCCCTTTGCTAACCTTTGCAGAGCCCCTTTTTAACCTAATCTTCTTAATGTCTGCAGTTGCAAACTGTTGTCTCATCCAACCTGATATTCAGTTTTTTTTCAATATTTGCTAATAAATGAAGGTATACAAGTGGAAGCACATTTCAGACAGAGCTTTTAGAAGTTTACAGCTCATTTTCTGGAAAAATAAATGTATAAGTAAAGAAAAAGTTTCCCTTCTCTTTAAAGTCTCATACATAAGTTATTTCTCCGTGTTACCTGGAAAGTGTTGTTTCAGCATAATCCTGTGGTAAAAGGACATAAGCAGGAGTTCTTTCATTGCGACAAAGCAGCTTTCTGTGCACGATAAGTCACACGTCATAGCCAGAACTGCTAAACGGCACCAAGTCAAGCCCGTCATATACGCTACTCGGATATTAGTCTTGTAACTTATGTGTTTATTTGGAGTGGCTGCTTCTTGTCGTTTCCCTATCAGATTTTCCCCATCAGATTCTTCTCTTATCTAATCCCAGAGCGGAAAGGATTCAGCAGTCATACAGAGGCCACACAACTCTAGATGCTAATAATAGGACAAAATAACTAAATGCTAAAAGAAGTGGAAAGTGAAGAAAAAAGTCAACATCTGTGTAAAAAGATGCTTATTAGACAATTAGACAATTAGACAATTTAGGTTTATTTATTTAGGTAAATATGATAGTAAAGTTGCATTTTAGAGGGTTATAACCCACACTACATGTTATTCTCTGGATATCTGAAATTAGGTGAAGATAGGCAACACTTTGCTCTTGAATAAGAGCTGACTGAAACAGAAAAGATCTAAACATATTTATTCCAATTGAAACCTTGTGGGCAGAGATGCAGTGTGTGCTGTGTGTTTGAAACTACCACTCCCTTCACATGCTCAATCCCATACAAGCCCAGCTCACCTCCAAACTCACCCTCATCATGGCTCAGCCTGCTCTGTTCTGCCCGTTTTCTATTATCAAAGAGAACTAGTTGAGCCATCACCTTCCTCACTGTGCCTGATCCACCTGAGACTAACACAGTTGGAGTTGTGTTAACCTGCCCTCCACCCCCAGCCCGCCCCTCTGTATGTGTACCACTCACAGTGCTCTACTAACACCGACGACCCTTTTTGTTAAGACGCTTTAACAAAAAGCTGCATGCTGTTTTTATTTTGTTTTGTTTTTTTTCCAACCCCCTCACTTTGTTTGTGAAAGTTGATGTCAGTCTCTTTGTGATTATAAATATCCTTTTTGTTTGGTTTGTATGGTTTTTGATAGAATGCAGCACTCTGGTGAATGATAGACAAGCTTGGAATAGTTATAATCACAACAGAAAACACTGCTTATAAAGAAATCTCATTGTTTCCTATTTATTTGTGCTTGAAGATGTACTGTAGTGTGTAGTGGTGGGACGGTCTTGCATTTCACTTAATGTTTTTGTTATCTTGCTGACCCATACTACTGATATAACAGTCTTCAATTTGCACTTTTGGCCCCACAGTCTGCTAGGACTTCCTGATGTCTATGTTTTTGCATACCTCTCTAGCCTCTTTAGTTTACTATCGGTTGTGTGATGTTTTCCACATTGTTAGTTGTGCATAAATTCTCATAGGAATCATTAGTATCAAAAGTAATACTTTAAGCTAGTCTCTCTCAGGGGAGTTGCTTATTTTTGGGTGCTTCACATTTACAAATCCCTGAAAACCTTTTTAAAGCTGCATGTTTAACTATGCAAAAAGCTAATCTAGCTCATGAAGTTATTTAGAATACTAATGATGTCTATGAGAATAGCAACATTACTGACATTGTCTGATGAAATACAACAGGTTAAAGATGCCGGAGGTGTCCAAACACATGCACAACAGCCGTCTTTAGTATAACTGATGGGGCTATTTGCACACAGTGTGTCCCTCTCTTCACCTGCACATCCACGTATTCCTTCACATGCATAGTTTGTCCACCCTGGGCCTTGTAATGGTAATCCAAGGCCCACTAGCTCCACTTCTGTCTCTTCCTCTTGCTATATTTTTTTGTGACAGCTGCATATGTTCTCATGGTGCTCCCCCTGTCATGGTTACGGAATCACAGCAAGCTTGGAGTTTCTGGTCTTCATTTTGTTGTTATTGCTAGATTTCCATACTTGTTTTGTGTCATTTTTCTTTGTGTACTAAGATCTTATTCTGTAGTGGATCATATATGTATGCGTGTGATACATATATTGCCCTCTTCTTCCTCCTCTTCCTCCTAACTATTCATTTAGTGAATGCAACTTATCTTAATCACAAATAGAATTGCTCTTGCCCAATTTTTTGGCTTATAAAAGGAGGACATCTTGTAGTGTACAAGCTACATGTAGCCTCAGATATTTGTCAGAGAAAATCCCAACTTTATCAAAGTCTCCCAGCTTTATCCCTCTTCCCCAACTGCCCTCACACTCCTTGTGCTGGAAGACACTGATTGTTACACACTGTAGGTGATGACAGTAATGACAATGGTGATGGTGGTGGTGGTTGTGCTGATAATGATAGTGATTTGAGTGTTTTTATTTTGTTTTATCTGTTTTTCACCCATGCCCACAGGGTATAGCTGTTCTTATTATTGGAATATTTTTGGTTTTTTTCTCCTATGTTCTCTCTGCTAGGATAACATCGGGCACCGGCTGCTTCAGAAACATGGCTGGAAGTTGGGGCAAGGCCTTGGCAAAACCATGCAGGGTAAGGATGCACTCTGCAGCACACTGATGTTTAATGTATGCAAGTGGCACTGAGCCACTAACTTGTAATTTTATTTCCCCTCAAATGTTCTTTTTCTTTTTATTAGTTTGAACTTGCAGATTTTCTTTCCTCTTCACTTCCTTTCTTTGACCTCCTTCCTTTGTCTGACAGTGATTATGTAAACAAACATCATTCCAGCTGGTTTTAATGGTGTCATGTGGCTGTTCTTTCCAACTCAAGGAGGGTAGAAAATGTTCCTGTCCTGTTTAGAGAACAGCCCTGTGTTGTTCTTTGTTACTTGCATTAAAATGTTGATGGTGTTGATATTTAACCATCTGCTATTCTTAAGGACCTTTAACAAATAGCACAGGCTTGAAAGATCTACCAGCAAAGCTTAAACATCACAGCATTTTTACCAAAATGTAAAAGCACTGAAATAGTCAGTGAATTGCTCGGAGGTCTCGTCTGGATTCAAGATGGTTGGGATGGTTCCCTGCTGCTCCACGTGACCAGCAGTAGTAGTTTTAGTTTGTGATGGATCTACTTTAGCTTCTCTTTTGAAAAACGAGAAATAATCATGTTATAATCCAGAACAGAAAAATAAAGTTGACTTCGTGTTGCTGCAATCCAGTGTTGCATAATTTGGCCTTTGCTGGACAATCACACATCAGTTGCTGCAGGTTGTTTTGTTAGAAAAATTGCATTAGTAAATTTCCACTTTTTGTTAAACGCTGGGGAGTAGCTGACATTGGACTGTTTTAGGCAAATGCTTTTCTGTTACTCCTAATGGACTTCAAACAGTTTACACCCAACACGAGGTGTTCATTCTTTGTAATTCTTGGAAGTTAAATTATATCCATTGACAGAAAACTGTTTTTGTAAAGCTGCAGAAATTAATTCAACTTTCTCTGACCTGTTCTGTGTGGTTTAGTGGACTAGTTGATACTGACTTGGATAGAGGGCTGGACGTAGCTGAATGTGTGGGTTGCCATGGCTGATGTTCTAAAACCTGCTGTGCTCATTGGCTCTGAGGAAGTGGTGCAGAGCACTGGCATGTTTCCACAGAGCATTTCCCTGTTGCTTCACTGGCTTTCCTTCTCACAGACTCTTAACTTTTTTCTTTCAACTTGGCGTCTTTAGATCCTCATCCATGTCTAGTTGATGTCCCAGAATAATGTTGTCTAGCATTGTCCACATACACCCAGCAGTTTTCTTTTCTTTTAGGAGGGAAATTATTTTAACCTTAAGTCTTGGCTACCTCCCTTACTATGTATTATGTTTTCATTTTGATCGATACCACTTCATTAACTTCGGCTATATTTATTTCTTTTTGCCATGAAATTACAACTCAGGTTGCTTGTTATGAAACCCACCAGCTGCAAATCTAAATAGATAATGTGAACTTGGGAGCTCACTCCTATAATCTGTGCTTTCCGCTGTTGTTGCTTGGTTAGCTTTAGTTTATCATGGCTATAAATTTAGCCTAAAAGGCTAAATTTGATTGAACAGCAGAGTGATTGAGACTGTGATGAGGACAAAAGACCTCACCAGGAGAAATTGCCCCATGCTGCCAAAGAACAAGATGAACAAGAGAGATTTATGTGCCGGGCTGAATTACAGATTCCATTAGGATTCCTGAACAATGCAAACTATGTCCATGGACTGAATCAATGCACTTAAGTTACAAATCCAAAGACATTTTGTCATAACTATGTGAAAAATCCTAGTAAACAAGCTGACGAATGACTACCGTAAACAACAGGGTCGTTTTAAGTTGTGTTGTTTTTAAGACGTTTATCTTGTTTTGTTTCTTTTTGTACTGCGGTGGGCAAATAGGTTTATTATTTTTTATGTCTTGTGTAGAAATGGGCATGCTTTTAGAGGCTAGTCTTGGAATAAATGCACGATAGCGCAAAAACTATATTGATTCATTGTAATCACCATACAGTTATGTCAACTTATAACATTAAAGAGTATATTATTAAGAGCTGCAACATAAAACTATAACAATGGATAGTTGAACATTAAAACTAAGGTTTTTCATGCTGTCGTAACTCTTTGCTTGAGTTTGACATCTTATTGCCACAAATTGTGAGATAAGGCTAAGTGGTATTAACCTGTCGATCATTAATCTGTAGAATACACACACTCAGTTTGGAAAGATAATGTCTGTTCAAATTCAATTTCACCCCTATTTTTGCGTCTCTCTTTGGCTATGCTAATCCTGTCCTACATTTCTATTCGCTGACAGTCTGTTGGGAGGTCATTGCAGCCAGAGGTGGATCAATGCTAACTAGTATACGGAGCATACTGGCTCTTTGTAGGAGGACTTTAAAATGTGAAATGTCAGGCATGTAATGTCTTGAACTGTATACTTTGTAATATATTTAGTATTTTAAGTTGTTTTATCTGTTGGTTCTTTAGGTAAATATTGTTTGCTCACTACAAGAGAATAAAAGAAAAAAAGCCCCTTTGTACTAAATGATAAAATGAGGCACTGTGATGTCTTCCAGCCGTGTGTGTGAGTCACTGTGGCTTTAACTGGTGATCTCCCAGAGATCTGCATTTACTTTGAGTGTCTGGTCGAGTGGATGTTAAGCTGCATTGCTGTTGCTCTAGCACCTCTCTTTCATGTACATATATGGCCTTGGTTCCATGTGTCATCGTGTCGGTATTCTTGTCTCGGTCATGGCCAAGTAGTGTAGACCAGGAAACTAATTCCAGGCATGCTGACAAGTGCATGCAGGGCAACAACACAGCAGAAACTTAGAGCTTAGCATGCGCTGTCCATAGTTGTTTTCCATCTGGCATTGAACAGCTGAATAGCATTTTATTTGATGTGATAAGGATGTGTGCTTTGTGTGGAGGAGGACACGTTGCAGGGGCTGACTGTGCTCTTGTTTTTGCCGCTGGCACCACTCATGTAGTTATATAAGCATCCTGTTTTGTGGGCAGATGAGACTGCAGCAAATTCTGTCCAGTTGTTGTGTAGGAATTAATGGCCCAACGTGGCCCACTATTTCTGTTCAGAGGCTCACAGAATAATGGCACGGTCACATTTCATTGCAGTCTGCTGGATAATCATTGCAATCTTCCTCTCCTTTCCTGTCCTCCTTGCCTGAAGAGATGGTTGATGAAATTTGAAGTTAAAGCATTGTCCCCTCTTTAAGTTTTTCATGTATTGACTTTGTTCTTATTCTTCTTTTGTCCCTTTTTGCCCCTTTTTAGGTAAGGTTTGTTGGACTCCTCTGTATGTCAGTATGCCTGTGTGGGTGTGTTTTCTTTCTCCCACTCTGCAGTTGACCTCAGTGTAACACCCCTTTTTACAGTGTATCATAGGCTAATGGCCTCTGTCAGCTTCCTCCTCTTTGCTTCATAATCACTAAACCTTTATGTCAATCTGCTCAAGAGTAAAGTGCTTCAATTTGAACCAAGAATAAAGATCCATTTGAAATCAAGGTAGATCTAGGAACCATGATTCCATCACATCCCCTAGAATCATCACCTCCACGTATTCTAGATTATTTTTCCTCTTTGAGTTTCCATGGCTGCTGTTGGGTAATCTGATTGGCTGTAACCACAGCTCAGACTTTGAATGGCTTGCAGAGTAGACATGTTTTTCCCCCTCTGCTTGTTTTGCCTGTTTCTACCTCTAAATCTGTGAAACTTGTATGTATGTGTGGTCATTAAGTGGGACTGAGATGTATGTGTCTGCTACTTACTGGGCCATAGAGTCAACTTACAGGGAAAACCTCTCCACCCTTCTACACCTCTGAGTATCTCTGTCCCCATGGTAACAGGCTTCCATCCTCCCCCTGTTTCTTTGCCCCTCCTGCACAGCATGTTTGTCCCAGAGGTGCATTCCTGCCTGCCTCAAACTGTCACTCACCTGGGGCTTTAAGCAGTGTTTGAGGTCCCACGCTGAACCATCACTTCCATAGTACAGAGAGAACACACTGCTACCGATGGGGTGCACAGTGCTCTTTATTTTATTTTAGAAATTCCTGTTTCTTAGCAATGCCGAGCCCAGTCACTCACAAGCACTGCTCAAAGCCTTGCTGGCTCTTCCCTCAGGTGCATTTTTATGTGTGTCACGTGTTTACTTGTTGTGGGGTTAAGCACATCCCAAACTGAGCTTGCTGGCTGTAGGCTAGTAAGGAAATGAGGGAATCTTGGGGAGATTTGCTAACTGGGCTGACAAGTGTCTGCGAGGCAAAAAGCTCCGAGGGGGAAAATGGTGGTCGTCCCTAAAAGCAATAATTGTCTCAGACTAGATATTTTATAAAACTAAAGAGGCCAAAGTATATGTTTGAATCGGTGTAATTGTAGGACAATTGGTTTTCTGTCACTTGTCAGAGTTCATTCAGACAAAGCCTTTTTGTTTTTTTTTATCATAAAATTTACCAGTTTTCTCCCCAAAAGTTTTTCCCCCTGTCATATCTTTAGTTCTATTTTTGTGCTTGTCAAAAAGAAATATGAAGAATTGATGCTTACAGATTTAAGTACATTTTGTATGCTGTACTGTAGTTTCTTTTCCACTACAGGGACTGAACACTTGAGCCTGATGAGTTTTTTCATATGCTTTTTGATTTAAGTTGACAAACTGAAAAGCTAATTTATTTACGTATAGTTCTCTCTCTCAAGTCTTGTCTTTACAACACTGCACTTAGTTGTTTTAATGTACCAAAACCTTAAAACGCTTAAAACGAACTTCCATTATTCCTTTTTACCATGTTGGGAGACAGACGTTTAAAAGAGGCCGAACCTGTAAAACCAGCTATTACTAGTTCGGGAGTCTGTAGTGGAAAAGATGTTTGTTTTAAGGGGTGGCAGTCTGCTTATTTAGAGGTGGCATGCTAGTTCAGAAAGCATGACAACATGGGGCCTGGGGACTGGGACAAGTGGTTTGGAAAGAGTGGTGAGAGGAGCTCCCTGTAAGCACCTAGCCCTGAATGAAGGGATGTGGGGGGTGGGGGTGGGGGGGCGACACCACAGAAGCCCCCCCTGGTAATAAACACTCTTATAACCCAAACAATCACACTCCCAACCCCACCCTCCCTTCTCTATGTGCCTCAATCTTCCTGCTTAACCAATTGGTGTTTCTTTTTTACAGCGATTTGATCCTGCCCATGTTGTGCTGATGGTAAACTTAGTGGTAAATGTTATTTTATCCCCCAATTGAATTGTTTTGTTTGTTTTATTTCTCCCATTTTTTTTTGTTTTCCTCTCATCAGAGCACAAATGCTACATAGGCTTTCAATTCTCTCTGTATTAGTCCTCATTCTGCTGCTTGTATATTACCATGCATCTGTATTACTCTTAGAACATTGTCATTTTGTTTGTTTTCAGTTTTTTTTTTTCATTTTTCTTAAATCTTGTGATTCACACCTTGTGATTTAGATGCACATTGTTTTTGTCTGGTTCCTTTGTTTTCCACTGGAATGGGTAATGTGGAAGTATCGTCACTGTGTTTTAAAGATTGGTGATAGTTTGGGATGATTGTAATTGTTCATGAATCTTTAATTCTGGGCCTTGCTTGTGACTTCATTCAGACAGATCACTGCAGTGGCTGGCTAACACACTAAACTCTTGTTTTCGGTTACACTTCTCTTTTGCTGTTTGTGAAAGAGCGTGAAGCCTCCATCTATCAGTAGACTAGTCTTGTGATCTTGATAGCACATAAACAATCCTTTCCTCTCACTTCCTCGTTTGAACGAGGCCTTTATGGCGATGTGATGATAATTAGGCTGGAAGCTCGCTCGGCTGACAGACACTGCAGTGGGACTGAAAATCCAGGCAGGCCATTACATGTTACAATGCCCATGCATTAATGATTACAGAATTAATATGTCATTGGGCTGTGATGACTAAATTACTCAAGCAAAGCACAGGAATGACACAAATATTTACACCTAATTGTTTTGCCTTCGTCTGTCCAAGATGAAGACTGTTTAAGTAATCTATTTTTAAGTAATCCATGTACCGGTATATTTGAAGTAGGGATGCACCGATACGAGTTCAGGTGGTGAGTTACAGTTCACTGGTAAAGAGCTTGGACCAGCATGCTAGATGTGATCTGTTAAATGGGTCATCCTGCAGTTATTCTGTAAACGTAAGAGTTGAAAACTGTAAGAATCTTCATTGAAAGAGGATAAAGTTTTTGGTGGATTATGTACACAGCTGTGATATGGCACCTATATGCCTAAAATCAGCTTCTCTCGTCAAGATGATGCAAAATTCAGATTTTTTTAAATGGTACAAATGATAACTTTGTTTTTGGACACATAATGGAAAAAATGATTAATCTCTTTGTTAAATGTAATATGTTAGTGCAACTGGTTTTCCATATTGGCATTGATTTGTGTATTAACCAAACACTCATAAGGAGTACACACACACACACATAGTATTAAACTGGTATCGGTGCTTCCCTAATTTTAATCAAAGCCAAAAAGCCTTTAATGGTATAACGCTGCACGTGATCTCGTTTTCATTAGAGTTTATATGTTTACATCTTAAATCTTATTGAGGCTTTTTACAAACAACAGTATTTACAAACCGTTAAAAAACGTATTCTAACATTGAAATTGCAGTTAAACATTTCCAATCCCAGTGCTGTAGTTTTTCCATATGCCCAATGGTGTAAGTCGTGTGATGGGAAAAAAAGAATATGTGGGAGGAAAAAAAAAACTGAAACCAAACTGAATTGATAATCACTATCAGTAAGGTCCGTCGTGTATTTGGCTGGCATCAGGAGCAGCAGACTAGTCCAAATTATTATTTTTGTGCCTTTTGTGTTAAGATTCCCCTGTCTATCTATCTGTCTGTCTGTCCTCCCCTCCCTTCTCCTCCTACTCATACCCATGTTTTAGCAGGTAAGTATCCCCATCCCTTGCACTGTCACCATGGCGACACCTGGCCTGTGACGTCACTCTGCTGTAGTTCAGTGCTTGTGTCCTTTTTATTTATTTTTCCCATTTAATTTGACTCTATCTCTGCTTTGTTTGGCTGATTATGAGTGGATTAAGCAATTCTGTGCCAATCTCCAAAGTAGATTTGATTTGATATATTTTATATCTTTTAATGTTTCTGTTTTGTTTTTTTGTCGTCTTTTGGTTTGTTTATTTTTCTACAGTTAATTTTCTTCTGATCCAGCTCTTTTCACAGCTTACATAGAAAAGCTTGAGACAGGAAAATGAACTTTTAACCTCCAGTCATGATGAGGAAGGGGGCCTGGAACCAGTGAACAGATCTGGTTTAGGACAATACAATGGATTTGCAATAGTCAGCAAGACATTATGCTGCAAGCTTCAAATCATTTTAGCTTCTTTCATAGAGGATGTAGCAGATTTACAGGCCTGCTGTGATTCTCTAAATACACACAAGGTATAAAAACAATTCATTGTTCTTTAAGCAGTCGTGTCCTTGATAAAGTTGGCATTCTGGTTTAACAGGACTGTAATGAATGGATTAAGGTGTGTGTGTGTGTGGCAAAGCTACACTGAAGACAAAAACAGATATAGAAAGTCTTTCCTCATCGACTTAAAAGTTATTGTACAGTCCCGATGCCCTCATCTTCATCTTTCCCGTGAGGGGTGGGTGTAGTTGTCACTCAAAATGCAAAGTAGCAGCCAGATTATATGTATGTATATGTTTTATGCTTTTTGGTGGCTGCAGTAAGCTGTGAGAATGGCTGGTGTCTGGTTCACTGTAGCTTTCTGGTCTCTGCAATTCAAGGCAAAAATTCTCTAACCCCAGCACCCTATGCTCTAAAAGCAGGCTGTCTCCGAGTTTGTCCTCTCTTCCAGTGTCAAAAACTCAACTAGTCCTCTCTCTGCCTTTTTCCCACAGGTCGAACTGACCCTGTGCCCATCATTCTTAAATATGATGTCATGGGAATGGGACGGATGGAGATGGAGGTAAAATTATTACTTTATTCCTTTGCTCTGCTGTGTGAATGTTGTTCAGTAAAGATAACATTGGCAGCTGCATTATAGGCTGCTTCACGAAACTAGGTCACTCTTATTTCCCCCTTTTTAAATCTGTGCTCTTTTGCATAGCTCATTGCAGACCAAAAGATAGCCTCTGAAGGACTCATTTAGAGGACTGAAATTCATTTACATTACAGAAAACACACACTCGAGCTTCTCAGGAGCAATAACAAGTTTCAGCAGCTTAGTCATGATGCAGTAAAACCTACAGATGTGTGAAATGGCCACCAGTAGAACACTTCCTGAATAAAGGATTTAACAATACAGGAGGATTTAAAGTAGGGCCCCACAGAAGTAAAGGCTCAATGTGAGCAAAGCAGGATTTATACAAAGATGATTCAGTGTCCAGAGCCTCAAGGAGATGAATGTGTATCAGGCAGGTGTAACGCTACCTGACCTTAATGCAGCTGTTTTAAAGCAGAAAAATCAAGTCAAGTTTGGTTCCTCAAAATGTAATCTGACTCTGGCAGCCTCCATAACGATGCTTACAGTCATCTGTGTCCATCACTGCTGTTTTGGAATAAAGTTCTTGCCTTCAGTGATGTTTAACCTTTTCTATTTGGATCATTCAGTATGATTTACTGTACACACATTTATGTTATTAAACACAATGTATTTTCCCACAACAAAAAGCATTGGACTTACCTAGAATAGAGGCAACATAAACTGAACAGTAATGCTTTCTGTTGTCTCCAGAGTCCCCGCAGCCGTCATTTCATCAGCTTGTTTGTGCAGTTTTTGACTTCTACATTAAACATACAATTATTTTGAATATGCTGTAAACAAGGTTTTTCTTTGCAACTGTTTTTCCATTTTTAGCTGGACTATGCAGAAGATGCCACAGAGAAGAGGAGAGTGCTCGAAGTGGAGAAAGAAGATACAGAGGAACTACGGCAAAAATACAAGGTGAGGTCTTCCAGCACATGGTAAAGATGACAAAGTACAAACACTTTTTGTTCCAGAAGTTTTATTTTTTCCTTGTAGATGTTGAACTCTTTTTAATGAAGCTCTTCCTGTGTTTAATAAAAAATAGGACCAGGTGGAAAAGGAAAAAGCCATTGCAAAGGCTCTGGAAGACCTGAGAGCCAATTTCTACTGTGAGCTTTGTGACAAACAGTACACTAAACATCAGGAGTTTGACAACCACATTAACTCTTATGACCACGCTCATAAGCAGGTACTTATGATCTTCTGCTCCCAGATCAGTCATGATTTTATTAAATTGCATTCAGATCCTGACCCATAATGCTGCTTTGTTGCTTTTTATGCAATACAGAGGCTGAAAGAACTGAAGCAGAGAGAATTTGCCCGCAATGTGTCATCTCGTTCTCGGAAAGATGGAAAGAAGCAAGAAAAGATGCTGCGCCGACTGCATGAACTGGCCGAGCAGAGAAAGCAAGACAAACAGGACCGGTAGGTGTATTTACGGGGTGCCCTCTGCTGGCTGAATGGGACACGGGGATTGCATAATGTGGCCTATGTATTCATTTGTTTTCTTCATTATCTTTACCCATGTTTAATATTGAAATATTTAAGCTGGGAGGGAAGATTGGGTGTCATAACAAGTGATTTTATTGTCATTGTCATAATTAGTCATTTCCCTTAATCACATTAGCATCTTATTTTGTGTTTTAGTACTCCTGGAAGTGGACCTATGTTCAAAACAACTACAGTGGCTGTTGATGGTGAGAAAGCAGAAGATGGTGACAACTTGATGCTTGAAAACCCTGCTTTGATGGATTTTACACAGGAGGAATCACCAGGAGAACAAATGGACCAGTCCTCCCCAAAGTCTGGCCCAACTTTTAGTTTTTCTCTAGGAAAGAGCTCTTCCTCGTCCCCGACCCCTAGTGGCGGGTCCAAAGTTAGTGTGTCATTTTCTTTTGCTAAGAAAGCCCCAGTTAAGCTAGAGACAGCCGCTGCTGTGTTTGCTGATCACGGTGAGGAGGCTGTGGAGGAGGAGGAAAGCCAGGAGGGAGAAAAAGCTGGAGGACAAGAGGAGGTTTCGGGATGCAGCACAGACAGTCCAAAGGCAGGATCTGGAGGAGGAGAGGGAAGTGTTTCAACTGGGACGGAGGACATGCAGCCGTCTGATGATGGAGGATCATTAGCCTCCACTCTCAACAAGCTGAAGATGATGATGAAAAAGGATGAAGGATATGTTGGACAGGAGGCTCAATACTACCACTACATACCTCCAGCTCACTGCCGGGTAAAGCCAAACTTCCAGTTTTTGCTGTTTATGAAGGCTTCTGAACAGTGTCAGAGCAAAGAAGAAGAAGAAGAGGACCATGAAGAGGTGCCGGAGGAGAAAAAGGTTGAAGAAAGTCCAGATCAGACCGAGTCCAATAACCCAGAATGTCAAACTGAAAAAGAACCGGATAATGATAACGCAACTGATGAGCCAGAGCCAAGTCCTTCATCACCTACAGTTAAGACAGAGGAGGAAGCTTCTTCATGTGTTATGACCACAGTTTCCACTGTGCCCACTGAGTCCACAGTTTCCAGTGCGCCCACTTCTCCTAATCAGAAAGCAGAGAGCACACAAGATCCTCTGGATTCAAACACTGGACCTAAAATCCCTACCGGTCCCTTTTTCCCAGTCCTAAGCAAAGATGAAAGTACTACCCTGCAGTGGCCAACAGAGCTACTGGAATTTACAAAAGCTCAGCCTTCCCTTTCCTACAGCTGTAATCCACTCTACTTTGACTTTAAGCTGTCTAGAAACAAAGGAGTGCGTGGCGCTAAAGCTGCAAAGTCCTCTAAACCTGGTGAAGAGACAGATGAGAAGGGAAAAGAGATGACTGCATCAACGGTTGTAGACACAGCAACAGAACCTGAAACAAGCACTGACAAAGACAAGCCAGTCACAAAGAGCAACCATGAGCAGTCAGAAAGTGATGAGCAGAAGCTCGCAACTGGCAGCAGCAGTAATGCAAAGAAAAAAAAGAAAAAGAAGAAGCATAAGAAGTCTTCAAAGTATTCAAAACGCAAAGGAAAAGAAAAGGGTACAGCTGAGGATGCAGAGGGAGAGGTGGGAGAGGTCACACAAGAAAAGCCCAAAAAGAAGAAGAAGCACAAACGTAAGAAGAGTAAAAACAAGGCTCCAGATCAGAACGAGGCAACAGACGAAAAGGAAAAAGTTAAGTCAAAGCCAGAAGATAAAGCTGCTGCCTCTGTTCAGGTACCATCTGCAGGGGAGTCATCCACAGGAGTAGAACCGGGGAAGAGGAAACGTACTCCTAAGAATATGCCTTCCAAGTCTGGAACAGGGGAAGGAGAAACTGGAAAAAGTAACAGTAAGGCAAACTCCTCAGAGGAGCACAGTGGCAGCAAGAGACAAAAAACTGACTCCAGTGTATCGCAAAGTGCTTCCTGCTCCACTTCTGCGCAGAAGAGTCCTGGTCATGGTAGACGCCCCAGCAGTGAGAGTGAAGAGGAAGGTGGCTCTAGCACGCAGCGCTCGCGTCATCACAGATCAAGCCCAAGGGAACAGCGGCGACATCACAGTGAGGAATCGAGACGATCCTGCAGCCGCTCTTCCAGACGAGGAGAAAGACGAGGCAGCAGTCGCCGGCGTCACCGTGGCCAGACGTCCCGTAGTCGCTCTTACTCCAGCAGCTCTGAGCGTTCCTCAGCAGGAAGCAGTGCCTACAGCCACCGCAGCCGCAGCTACTCTGACAGCTACAGCGACTACAGCACAGAGGGTCGGAGACGAAGGCACTCCAAGCATTCCTCAGACTCCGAGTACGAGCGAAGAGGTAGCCGAGGACGCAGACGATCGAGAAGACATCAGTACTCCTCTTCTTCTTCAGAGGACTCCCGCTCACGTTCACGCAGCTACAGTCGAAGGAAGAGCCACCGACGGCACCACCGGAGCAGTTCGAGAAGCTCCAGCAGCTGGAGCCGTAGCACGAGCGCAAGATCCTGGAGGCGAAGTTACAGTCGAAGCCACAGCTCAGCTAGCCGCTCCTCCAGCTCAAACAAAGGGTCTCCTCACAGACGGAGCACCAGAGATCGGGGGGACAATGACCCACATCGCAGAGACTTCAACCGCTCCCGCATCTACCGCTCTCAGTCTCCACGGTCATCGTCTTCACGAAGCCTTAACCGAAACACCCATTCTTCCAGTTTGCAGGCTCTGAGGCCAGGGGGGTCGAGAGATGCCGGGGAGCAGAAAAACATACTTACTGCACGTCAGCTGCTGGAGAAAGTTCAGTCTAAAAGAAGCTCCAATGATTCCACCACAGGAACAAAATCTGGGATTAAAATTAAAGATCCACCACAGGGCTATTTTGGTCCTAAACTACCGCCAGCCCTCGGAAGCAAAGCCATGTTGCCGCTTTTCGGTAAGCTGCAGGCAGGGAAGAAACCCTTGATCCCCCTCACCAGACCTGATGACGGAGGGAAATCAGGAACAAGGAAGGGCTCCGAGGCTGATGGAGAGATTATCTTAGTGGAACCTATCAGGGAGTTTCCTCCTCCTCCTCCACCTCCACCAGTTCATAAGGTTGAGGAGGTGCCACAGACCACAGTGATTCAAGAGGACACACAGCAGCATCTTACTACAGAGGAGCAGATCAATCAAGAGCCCAGATCATTGTATGAACAGGAAGCTTCCATGATGATGACTCAATACCAAGGAGAAGCAGCACAGGACCCTTCACAGAACCCCATGATGGAATCACTCCTAACTGAAATGCAGCAGCAGCCCCCAATGCATGCATACCCAGCTTACCCGCCTCCCAACATGGAAGAAGACGGCATGGAGGCAGAGGAGGATGGACTGGCCCCTTTAGAAAGTCAACCGATCACTTTCACGCCGGAGGAGATGGAAAAATACAGCAAGCTTCAGCAGGCTGCACAACAGCACATTCAGCAGCAGCTTTTAGCCAAGCAGGTAAAAGCGTTTCCCTCTGCTGCTGCCGCCGCAGCCGCCGCCGCCGCAGCAGCCAACCTCGCTCCGGCTCCACCTCCACCGACCTTACAGCAGATTCACATCCAGCAGCCGGCCGTGTCTGTAGCTTCTGGCTCTTCTATTGCCACCGTGCAGCATGCCATCCTGCAACACCACGCAGCTACTGCTGCAGCGATGGGCATCCACCCAGCACATCCACACCATCCTCATCCTGCACATGCTCAGTTGGCCCAGGTGCATCACATCCCCCAGCACCACCTTACCCCCATCTCCCTGTCTCCTCTAGGCCCTTCTCTTGGTCATTCTTTGGGACACTCGTTAGGACATGCAGGGCTGATTCCTGCACACCCAACAGCCTTCCTTTCTGGTCAACCCATACATATTATCCCTGCTTCTGCACTTCATCACACCCCATTAGCTCTCCACCATGTCCCCCATACTGCCCTCTACCCCACACTGTTCACACCTAGGCCCTCTCAGGCTGCTGCTGCTGCAGCTCTTCAGCTCCACCCGCTACTGCACCCAATCTTCTCAGGACAGGACCTCCAGCATCCACCCAACCATGGCTCTTGAGTGAGGATGGCAGTGAAATGGGGTATTAATAGCACTGGCAGAAGGACTTCCCATGAACTGCTGTAATCAACATGAAGGCAGTGTGATACAGGAAGCTCGAGTGTAAAATCATTATTCTTCTGACCAACATAGATGGCAAAGTTGTTGCCACAACACAATGCAAACTGCATTTGGTCCAAAATCAAACACTAACATTTTTTTGTTCTTGTTTCCAGAATCTTTAAAATATTTAAGGAAACTTTTTTTTTTTAATTGGCATACATTTAAACATGGGGTTATTAACCTGATAAACCACTGGAGTTCTTCTGTTTTCTATATATATTTATCATTTTGGCAGCCAAAGAGAAATAATGTCTAAGGCTGAGCGTACAAAGAAGCAAAGTGCTTCAACTCTAATGCGAGGTGCCCAGAAATGGACTGTTTACTTTCTCACACTGTTTAAGTATCTGCTCTTTATTGGATTCTTGGTCTCACAATAATTTGTAATGCAGTAACTTGTACATATATCAGTGTGTAATGTGAATAATCCCACCATTAATGATCATATGAAATGATGGCTGTGGTGTCTGAACAAAAAGAGGAGTCCTCTGAGGCTAAATGTGATGTAGGGGTTTTAACATCCCTAATTCTGAGGAAAGTCTCCTGTTCCCCGTCCGAGGGTTTGTGTGAATAAATTGCACTGAAATCTGTACATCAAAAATGGTGCTTTTGGCATCATGTAACATTAAGATTGTAGAATACTGCAATAATTGTATTTTTGTTTTTAAATTATTTTCCAAAACGCTCTTCAGAAGAAGGGCTTTGTTTGGCTTTTTTGTGTAATTTTGTACATAAAAGTTCTGTAGATTAACCTATTAACATGCTAAAAGGTTTGAGGCTGTGGTTGGGTTGGGGGGGGAGCAGACAAATGAAAAGTTGGACAAAGGATGGATGTGCATTTAATCAAGGTTTTCTAAATCATCCCAGCTGGGATGGCAAACAAATCTGTCAAAAGTAGCAATTCTGTATTTTTTAAAACATAACTTTCAGCAAATAAAAATTTGAGTTTGTGTTTTTTGTCTTTTTTTCACCCCGGTGTGATGTTTATATGAAGATCTGGTTTTATTCCCATAAATAAACAGCAGCAGGTAACAGTAGATGGCGTCAGAGTTACATTACAGACTTATCCTTACTCATGTGAACTGCTCTGCCCTACTTGGATGCATTTTAATTATATTAAGCTGGTTAATTACATCCAGTTTGGTGTCATGAACCACTGAATTAAAAATGTACAAAGGTAAAATTGCATGTTTTTATTTTATTATAATTAATCACTAACGTAGTGAGACTACAGTGATGAAGCATTTAACAATAAACTGGCTTCTCCAAAACTCCTCACAAGCAAAACTAAACCAGATTGAGTTTATTTCCACCAACAATTTAAAGTCCATATGACTCAAAATACATCCTGAAACAATGAAACTGGGGATGTTCAGCTTCATTTTAGGCCTATTTATATTTAAGCCTATGAACTGTGTTTTATTACAGGTGTATTGGCTGCAAAAGGTGGACCACCCCAGAGAACACATTCTTCTGTAGATAATGCTACAGCTGGATAGCACTGTAATGAAAAAGGATTTCTCTTACATGTCAATTCTATATGTTCAAAGAGTCAGTGAACACATAAGTTAAAACAAATAAGGTACAAGATGAACCATTCATTGGGAAAAAAAAGCACAAGTTAGAAGAATAATTTACAGCAATTCTGAGAAAAGTGGATGTAAGGTATGGAAGTACATGTGGAAAAGCAGCTGACTGGAGTAAAATACTGTCCTCTAAGGTCTCATTCAACCTTAACATTTACAATATAATGGTAGAAACCCATTTCAGTGAAAGAAATTATAATGGCACCATTAATAAAAATTACCTAAACGTTACAAATTCATATCATGTGGGATGACGTGCTGTAGAGATGTCCGAGACTGATGAGGTGTGGGTGGCTGGTGGTCAGCCCAGATATCTAATCACCAGGAACATGAAGATACAGGTCAACAACATGCCTCCAATCATGATGAATTTATCTTGGGTAGCTCGCCTTTCTATTAGTCTCATTACTGTATTAGAAAGCCCCAGCATGTTCGCCACATCCAGCATCTTCTTATGGGTCCCCTATGCAGACATAAAAACACACAGACACACTAATAACCACAACAGACAAAAATACAACAGATGGTGGCATTATGGGACTACTTTGTTAATCATCTACACATTTTCATCAGATTTTGGATGAGTGCCACAACTCTCCCTGACATCCTGCTGCGCTATGAGAAGTTTCCCATGGCTGGACAAGCGGGCAGTGAATGCTGATCAGCAGTCACACCCTGATAAGAGAAGGCTTTAAGCCAAACCAGGAAGGCCATCTCCTCCCTGGAAACAAGGACTCGCCCTCTAACTGGAGAATACACTCACCAACAACTCAGTTTATATGATTATATGTTCAACCTTTAGAAAACAATCTAAAACTCCATCACAGAAAAGAGAAATATTTTAAGAACAAACCTTAAGTGTGGATCTTTGATCTCTAAGGCCATTGAGGATGCTTGAGCCGCTTCCCAGAAGGTCATCCATACCTCTGTGTGCATTGTGCAAGCTGGAGTTGAACTGCAGGGTCTCATCTATGGGAATGGAGGTATCCGCATCCTTTTGAACAAGATCAACACTAATTATTCATTATAAGACTGAGAACTCCAAGATATAATACAAGCAGCTCTCAATTGGACACGCTATTAGCAAACACTAGATTTCTTAGAAAACTTGTATAAAAGGTTGTTAAATTTACTAGACAACCAGAGTTTGCTTTGGATCCTTGCGACATCTGACTTACGTTAGTGGTGAAGGTGCGGCTCAGGAGTTCCTCTCTTTCTCTCTCCTGAGCCTCTCTGGCATAGCGTCTGTGCTGGAAGTTTTGAAGAGCAGTTCGCAAGTGTTGAACATCATACTTCAGCTGGTCTACTCGCCTGTGGAGGGAAGCAAAGAACAAGACAAATTATGTCCCTTTCCCACAACAGATGGGGTTATATACAGGTCTAACACACACACACACACACACACAGAAAAAAGGGAAGCTTTGTCCGTCCTTGTTGTCTCTTTTACAGTGACAGTTCTACTGAATCTGATATTTTACAAAGTAGCTTTGTAACATTTGTAGCTGTTCTTAATTATAAGATTTCTTTGACCTCAAATGTTGTGTAGAAAGGATGACTAGTTCTCCTCCTCGCTTCATTCTGACCCCCCGGGAGACCTATTGAGATCACAGGTAAGCTGTGGGATGGGGTGAACAGTGTCTGCCTGGGGCCTGTTTACACAGCTCAGAAATGAATCTCTACCCGATGCAGCAAGAATGCCAGTGATGACGGGGTTTCAGATGAAATGTTTTCATAGAGCCATGTCGCCACAGGGCAGGACAGAGTGGTCCGTCTCGTCTTCTACGTCCTCCCTCTGTATTTTATGAGATATAGACTGCGCTGCCAGGGCTTTACAGTCAGCTTCAATATCAAAACTTACAATTTGGCATTCTGGCGGCGGTTTGGTGGTTCCTTGCTGGCCAGGATCTCAAGACGTTCTAAGTGGTTGAAAATTTGTTCAATTCGAGCCTGCAGTTCGTTCTCCAACACTTGTGAGAAAAAGGAAAACAAATCATTAGAGGAAAAGAAGGCGATAGTTGAGTAGATACAATAAGCAGAGATTAACTTTATTTAAATCCTTTCAATATAAAAGTTTAAACTAAATATTTTTGCCGCATTTGTGTCCACACAGACTTTCATTTCATACTATTGATACTGTGGGCTAAAGGCAATTTTATACATGGCTTAGAATATTAACTTACATCCTCCTCTAAAAATACAAGATGATGTCATCATTTGTAAGAGGAGGAGAATTGACTGGCTCCCACCATTATCTGAAAAAAGCCCTCCCAACTTCTGTCACTGTATCCACCCTATAGCTTCCTGTCCTGGCACCAGCCTGGTCCATAGCTGTATGGTCAGACACCATCCACAAAACATAACAACAGTCCGAGAGACATCACCCCCCTCCTGTCCGAGAGACATCACCCCCCTCCTGTCCGAGAGACATCACCCCCCTGCTGTCCTGTCCGAAAGAGTATCAAGCAGCCACAACAAAGAGCTGAATAGTAATTAGATAAACTTTCAGTGGGACAAAAAAAGAGGCGATACACTCATTCCCAGAGTCAGCAAAGAGCCAAGCAGAAATCACATCATTCATGACAGTTCAGTACTTACAGTGAACTGATTGACGATCTGTCCTTTCCAGGTTTCCCATCAAAGATTGCACCTCTTGGATTTGCCTAAAACAGCATAATTAAATTATACTAAACAGGAGATGAAAACCTTAAAACATTGTACATATTTCACTTAAAAAAAAGGAAAATCTACGACACGTTTCATTATCAATAATCGCGTTATGTAGAACTTGAGCCTACTATAATTTGAAATGCTACTGATTAGCTGCTTTATGTAGTAACACAACTAAGCTAAGTTAGCAAATAAGGTCTGAAAATTTCCATAGCGGACTTATGTACTCACTTGTTTGTTTGGTGGTAAAGCGTCTCCATTTTTTATCGGTATAGTTATACAGTGGGTTTCCCTTTTATTTATATCGCTGCTTTACTAGACCACCTTTGATCTGACAGGTGGCTAAGTTAGCTTGTTAGCTAACGGTGGAGGAGTGTACACGTCATCAGCCGAGTTTTTTTGTGTACGGAAGTGTGAAAGCGGAAGCTGCTTCAGCGCCACTCGAGAAAGAGAAAACTATAAGAAGAGGACTCACTCCATCTAAAATTTCGAAAACTGATTAAGTCATTTTATACAAATTACACGTGTGCACACATCTTGCATTGGCTACGACTTTCTAATTTTACGTAACAAAGAAGGTAAAAAGTTAGTTTTTTCTTGCTGATAATACGGACTTAATTCCCTTTTAACTGCAGCCAAGAAAAAAAACGCAGTCAGTAAACGATCTTTGATTTTACATGTAAGATTTGTTTTAAGTGCCGCCAGTGATAAACTGTCAACAAATCCATAATATATGGAGTATTTTCTAATATTTTTGAAGCGCTGCTTTATCTGTTTACACTAAATTCTAAAAACTGTGATAATATACTAGATAAAAATGTACACCCAGGGTTTGTGTAGAGTGTCGCTTGATACACAAAAATATTAAAAGGCTTACTCCACAAATGTCTGTTATGTAAATATCTTTATCCAATACTTTTTAATTAAAAAAAAAAGATATATTTTGGATTTTATGCCTTTTCAAAATATTTTGAAAGAGAACCCTTTGACCCACAAGCTTTAAGTGCAAATGCATAATCTGTTGACATGCAGACATGTGGCAGGAAAGACTTAAAAAGCATGCCCTGAGGCTAGCTTTTGTCAGCTCTCTCTGACTAGGTCTAATTAGGCTATTCTGTTTTTCCACAGATAGATGTCAGAATGTTTCTGTTTGTCCACCCAGAGGCCTCCATCTTGCCTGAAGTCAGAGACACTAAAGCTTACAATATCAAACTTTTAATTGTGAGGTAAGAGTCACACATCATTGCAGAGAACATGTCAGAGAAAGGAGACAAGATGGTTGCGAATTTGCCTGTCACTGATACAGATCACTGTGTGAAAGTGGCATGTCTAGATTTCCCAGCACAAGCTGTGAAAATTTCACAATAGTTCTTTGCTGATTTAATGGGAGGAAAAATCATCCCGGGGCACTGCCTGGCACTTAAACAAAACCACATCTCAATCAGCTTTCCCTGCCCCTCCACCACTGTCATGTCTGCTGTGGGAGGGTAGAACCAATACATGGGGACCAAATCAGTTCAAGCATCCTTTAACATAATTATCTGCATGAGTTGATACAAGCTCCTGTTTGCCAGTGATAGCTGTATTTGTTTTCCTCATTCAGTACAGCAAACATCAGTCAGCCCAGACGGTTTTCCTTGGGAGCCTGGTGGTACATGAGTTGATAGCCGTATCTTCAGGCAAGACACTTCTCAACAGAGGTCCTTTTCACCCACCCACCCCCATCTAAGAGCATGAGATCTGTTCATGCCACTTCTTGCTCATGCTGTTCACCATTTTCAGTTGTCATAACATATCCCTGAGCCAGCGGTGGGATGTGCACAGCTTTAACCTGCTCCTCAGAATAGAGGGTTAGCAGAGAAAAAGCCAGGGCAGAATAAGCCCCCTCGTCAAACCTTTCCCGAGCTATGCATGAGGTGCATTTAGGTCGTGGGGTTCTCTCTCTCTGTGTCCTTTATGTTTCAGCCCTGAGGAGAGGATGAGATAAGCTTACTGGTTTTCCTCCACACCTGAGCACCACGGGCGCAAACTGAAATCCAGATTCCAGGTGTGGGGCTCGATCACGCCCCTTTGACTGACGGAGATGTCATATGTGTTTAAATCCGATAGATGCTGCTATCAGAGCTAAGTGCGAATTAAAATCACCATTCAGTCAAAATCATATGGATTCATAACTTTTAAAGCAGGTTTGTTTGTCAGATAAAATTAAATGTAAAAGAAAAAAAAAGCCATAACAGAAAACAGAGTTTTTACTTGAATCCACCCCCCTCTTGGTTATACAACATGGCATCAAAATGATTGTTCAGGCGAAGAAAGCACTCAGCGTGCTTGAAGACTCTAACCTTCAATAAGACTATTTTGTTCACTGAAGGAAAATTATATGTTATTGAATCACTTCTACATAACATACTTAATGATGTTTTCCAGGCAGTATAATGCATCATAACTCTGCAATGATTGCCCAAGACAGACAGAGAGGGGAAGCCAATTATCAGGAGCAAAATTGCCTTGGGTGAACAATTTTTGGATACCAGTCATTTTTTTGAAGGCACACTTATCCCCCCCCCCACACCCCGCCCCCCCGAGGGAGATGAGCCACTTGTCTTTGAAGCCACGATGAGACGCTGAATGAAAGCAAATAGGAGCCTGTCAGAGATGACAGGAGAAATTCATAAACTCCCAACGTCTCAGTGGGTTTTGGTGGGAACAAGGGTCCAGGGGTGAGTGATCCAGTGATCGGATTGACCACCCCTGTTGCCAGGTCAGATGGTGACAGATCATTGAAGTCATTATGAGAGGAACAAAGTTAGGAGTATAGAAAATCTGCTGCTGCTCTGATCTCAGTGTTTTACATTCTTTAAAATGTTTCTTTGTTTTTGCAGGGTTTTACGATTTACTTTTGACACATTTCAGTTTAATTTGAAATGTATCATACATATGGCTCCCAATTAACTATATCACAGCCTTGCTTCTGACTGAAGAAGAGAAATTGGTGCTTTCCCATTTGCCGAAGGTGATTATCCATCTCCTTCCCACCTGTGACACACAGACCTCTGGATGAGAGATGCTTTTCACCTTTGTGGTTGGATGACAGCTAAGCAGGGACGGGAACATAAACAGCAGTGGTATGGAGCGCCACGTTGGGCTTCCCCTCCCTGACAGCTTCCTGCTCACCGTCATGCTCTAAACCACTCACTTATGTTTAAGTCGTATTGTTTAGCTTAGTGTGTGGCTCGTGAAGCTTAAAAGACATCAGACTTTGATTTACCGTATTGTGTGCTTGCATCTTGTAGTGGCAGTGATGATTTTATTATGAACTCTCTGTGAATTCTTCTCAGACAACATTCCAGACTTATTTTTCAGAGATGTTGCTGGTTAAGAGGAACACATAGCCCTGGCCTTTATCTGTGTTTTTCTTTCTTCTACATTGTTGATGTGGGAAAGTTTTGCTTTCCTCATGGTGGAGGTCAGAGTCTGTATTTCTGCCTGTGTGTGTGTCTGTGAGAAGGGAGAAAAGAAGATTGCCATACATTTAGTGAGAAGGGGGGGTCAGATATAAACTTGCATGAGGTCTTATCGTGTCCTATCACAGCGGTTGACTTGTAAACTGGACTGTTAGAGCTGCAGGTGTTTCTGTGGAGAAGCATGGGAACAGCCTCCCTCAGGAGCTTCCCAATGGAGGAGGTTTACCTTGGGTGTGTGTGTGTGTGTGTGTGTGTGTGTGAGGACAAGTGATGGAAGGAAACAAGTGGGGGGGAAAGACAGGAACAAA
>JBAMHV010000022.1:15974332-15984858 GCA_037177535.1 Pseudomugil gertrudae
TATATAGCTTGTGAACTCTGGACTTTTTTATTTTTAATCTGTCCTCCAAATGAGCATCTATTTCTTTATTTGTGATATTTGCTAAATTTAATATAGAGGCATCCTAGTTCCCACTGCGAGAAGCTTGTCCACTATTCCACCCTTTAAACTGTGAATTACACCCCCCCATCCACCACCACCCCACCCCTCCATGCACCTTATACAGGTATGCACTCAACCTTGTTGTAGCTCTAGGCAGTGCATGTTCTTGTTGTGGTTTGAGCAATTGCATTAGTCATTTCACATTCCAGATTCCAACCCCAAGCTGTATTAACAAACCTCTGTCTCTTTCTCTCTCATTTGCATATTTTTTCACCAAATCAGTCTCTCATTTTATTCTTCATCTCGTAATATTTATCTCCCTGTGATATGGGGTACAGGGATTAGGGCCAGTGCTGATGCTGGCTAAGTGTCTTCTCCTTAGAAGCGGAAGCCTTGCAGGGTTTATATGTTTAACCTGAGGCTCACTGGTTCCTATTCCAGGACACGATTGTGTTTTGTGTCCTTGAGCAAAACATCTACCAAGCCTTCCATGCTCCAGTGAACATCTACTGTTCTTGCAAAAATGAGTGATGTATAAACCTGAAAGCTATGTAAGTTGCTATGGATAATATCTTTTCGCTGAGCAACTCATATATGCATATCTGAAAAATATCCTAAGGGCTGGATGGCCAATTCATCTTCATCCATCAGAGCTGGATGCACGGTTGCAGCCCAGCACACCATGGTAACCTTTACCTGAACCAAGCAAAGCAGACACAAGAGATAGTGTTACCCCTCATGCAACCTACATTATCTATGTTGGAGAGAACCTCCAGTGCACAGCAGCCCACACCCGCACAGGAAAACCTCACTACAAACACACACTCCTCAGTCCCGCTGAAGTGACCACAGGTGTGCACATGGCAGGAATGCTCACACTCGTATGCAAAAGCCTATCTGCCCTCACCTGTCTCGTGTCAGGACTGTTTCAAACACAGACACAGGAGCTTGCATATTGCACCCGTGCTTGGTCCAACCCCCCACCTCGCTCAAAAGCAGCCACCCTCGGGGCTTGTGCGTGCGAATCCGGCTTTGGACTCAGCAGCTCCCATCACTGCACCCCTTCCATCGAGGGTAGTGAGGGAAATGAAGACTTTAGAAGTTCATTATAAAACAACAACAGTATCAGCAGGGGATAGGCCTCCTGGGGCCACAAAGTATCCCTTCTCATCCATCCATCCTCATCTTTTTCCTTTATGCCTTTCAATATCTAAACCTCAGTCCTCCCTGCTGTCTATGACACACTCCTCTGTCTCATTTTTTTATCCTGTCGCTTTACTGAGAAGAATTTGGCTTTTGTGTTTGAATATAAGGCATTCATGCTAAATAGCCTTAAATATCTATTTGCAACGTTATATTAAGATGAGCGGACATGCTCCGTGTCATTTATGTGAGTATGAATTTGTATTACGTCATTTCAGTTCTCAGCTTTGTTGACTGAGAGGGGAAATTAGTTTAGTAGCAAATAATACGGTGCTGTTCTTGGATGGACAAAAACCTGCTGTTGCAATAAAAACCACGTCATTATGAGAAAAACTAAGCATAGAGGTATAAAATATTTAATTAATAAAAGCTTTTAAGAAGCAAAACAGCATTCTACACCTAAAACAAAGAGCTTTAATGCTAAAAATACCCAAACAACTAGACAGAAAAGTAAATTTTTTCTTTATTTCACCCTTTAAGAAAATCTGAAAAAATGATAATTTATCTTTTGGTATTTTTATGATTCATTAGCATGTAATGGGTCAAAATGATTGTAGTGTATCTTCTGCTTACTAGCATTAACAATGGGGCAGGAGACCAGTATCATATGGTGAACGAGAGAGTTTTGAATAATGTTTCTGCCATAAATTGATGCAAAATATCTCAGAAACTATATGAATCAAATATGATACGTTTGGCTTTACGGGGTAAAGTGAGAATTTGGAGCTTTTGTATTGTAATCTGGAGCATCATCCAGCATCATCCCGGTAGAGTAGATGTCGTTCCTGTCAAAGAAACACTACAGAATTGGCCTTTTAACATCTGAGGTCCTCCATGTGTGGGCAGATTGTGCTAAAATGTTTCCTTAATGGTCTACCATACAACCGTATTAATTTTGGAGCTGGTTCTCTTTGTTACGTTGACTTTGCAGAGATAATGTTTAAATCTTATGCTGTGATCTGATCATTCAGCAGCTACAAATGTGACAGTTAAAAAGGATGTATTTACCCTGAAAGTACTTTTTTTTATATATTATTTATTTGTGCTTTGTGCCATGTTTGTTTATTCCTCACCAGTAACACACAGATCGAAACAAGTATCAGGTGTTTCCTTTATGCCTCCAATTAGAGCTTGCAAAGATATACTAAATTCAATATGGGAGTGCAATTTTCCAGCAGATGCCCTCAAAACTGACATGGGGCTCGAAGGGTTAAAGCATTTATACCCATAATTTTGTTGCCTTTGAAGGAAAACATCTTCTAAACTGGCTTATTTTCAAATGAAGCCTGAAAACAGAAATATATGAAAGTATTCGGTTTGGTGTTGGTTTGGAGATTGATGTAGACGTTTGATGAGTTTCGGCTGTTTTTTTGTTTTTAGTGTAAGTGTGCTGAACGTTTCTGCAATAATGCTTCGCTGTGCATCAATAATGAGATTTTTTTAAGGTGATTAAACCTGTGAAATTGTTTTATAATTGACTTAAATGTTTTGGGTTTCAACTTGATGTTCTAATACAAAATAATAATGTGTAATCATGATAATAGGAGAGCAACATCAAAGCAGCCGAGCACACTGTAAATACCTCATACAAAGGCTCTTTGTGGGTTCACTGATGCCTTGCAAATGGGTGGAAAGTTATGATTCAGGAATAATGGCACGTAAACTGTTCTCATCATGGGTCTGGGTCGGCCCATTGTAACGTACTAACAGTGATTTTGGGTCAGAAGGAAGGCGCTCCTCAAAGTCATCACCTCTGTCATCATCATCGTCATTATAATTGTCATCATAGTTGGTGTGCTGGCCAGAGGCACAACACCTGTACGCGTGTCCTCCGCCTACCCCCCCCACCCTTCCCTCGCCTTTTTTAGTGGGCGGGTGAGGGTGATGCATCGAGACCACAGTATTTTCAGATGAAAAGGAGGGCAGGGCGTAATCAGCAGGAAGTTTCGGGCAGGTGGATTGTGCGTGCTTCTCTGTTGCGTGTGTGTGTGTGAATGCATGCGTAATGGCTTGGTAAGATGTGACCACCTGTAGCGACTGAGCAATACAACACAAACACATAGTTCTAAGAAATGTTTGTCTATTTATTCATCTTATTTGTTTTAAATAAAAATGTGATGCAACAAGATTAAAAAAAAACATTTGGTTTGGAATAATGATTTTAACCATTACCACATTCAGATTACCTGTATAGACATCTAAAATATGATATTTCAAACAAATACAAAGGGGAAGACATGTTTCTACAGAGGTGGATGACTCTGTATACCTCATAAATCTTACTGATATTTGCCAAAAGTTAAAGTGAGGTAGAAATTATGAGTCCACATTGTTGCCACGCCTGGAGCCCCGATGTGAGTTATATTCATGTCACATATACAGTTCAGAATGACTCAAATAAAACAAAAACTCCTCAGTAAAAACAGATGTTTTGGGTTCTGTGTACACTTTTGACCTGCACACATGGACATTAAAATGTTGGATGTAAGGGGAGTAAACATGGTGATTTCCTTTGATTAGCAATTAGGGAAAATAGGGAGCATGACTGACCAACTTCAAACACACCGAGAACAAAGATGTGGCTAATTTAGACTATGAAGACCAAATATTTGAGTCGGGCTGTTTTAAACTTGATTAAAAAAAAAAGTGTGTGTGCTCCATTAAGGAGAAAAGAAGAGAAGAGCTGGTATGCTCCCAGATTTGCAGTGTTTCCCTCACTCTTTGTTCTGCTCCACACACGAAGAGATTTCCATAGAAATTTCCATAAGAGCAACTGAAACCCAGCTTCGTTCTTTCTGCGATGACCCTGCCAATGTATGTACGTGTAGTGGTGCCAGACGCCCCTCAAAGCTTCCAGTGATTCTATCTAAGCATATATTTAGACCTTAACATAAACAATGCACGTTGTATAATATGTAGCAAGAGCAGCTTAAGTGCTTTCACTCAGAAAAGAACTTTAAAAGTTCTCCACAGCAGGAAGTAAAAACACAGCAATCAGAAAGACAGACAGGTAGATTCCTCTGTGTCCATTTCAGCTGTTTTGGCAACACTTGATTAGAAGATTTAAAGTACAAAGCAGCAGTTTATCAGACATAAAGACTGGCACAATAAATAGTCAAATGTAGGAGGACAATCATGAAACAACAAAGTCACTGTCACAACTCCCATGCAGTCGCTGCTGGGGTTTTTTTTTCTCTCCTACTCCAGACCTGTTTTAAGAGCATGTTTCCCTCCTTTCCAGGAAAAAGTGGGATTTTAGTGCATCCAGTGAGAGAAAAGCAGGGTATTTTAACAACATCCTCGCCTACAGTAAGCTGTTGCATATCAAAGCAGGTAATCAGCAATTTTATAATGTTACTTTAATAAATTCCTCCCAAAATAACATGCAAGTCAGTAAAGAGAGTGGCAAACACGCTTGGGCGAGATCCCTCAGTGGATTGTCTTTACGAGTTTACAGTTCAGTCATGTTGAAGATCAATCTTTGTCACATTTTTCCACTGTTTCATCCATCATCCTCTCTCCCTTTTTCAAGTCTATCCAAACTGCATTTATGTCATTTCCATTGTTTATGCATTTTTGCAGGTGTACACCTCCTCCTCTCTCACACATGTCTGACACTCCACATGGCAGCACCAGCGTACCTGGCAGTGACAGGACAGGCTGGTGAGGCGCATGGCTGTATTATAACCCCGTCCACAGCATAGACTCTGACAGCTGGTGTCTTTGGTGCATGACCGGCCACCGGTCCCCGGCGAGTAGCGGGAAGGCCTGCAAAAGCTCGGGGAGTCTTCCAGGTAGACCAGGTCGGTGGTGCGGAGGCTCTGGCCGTGGCGGCGGGGGCCTGCGAGCTCAGTCTCTCCGGTGGCCACGTTGGTGACGCTCTGCACCTTCACTGCGGTGTCGTACCGGTACTTCAGCAGCCGGCCGGTGTCATGAAAAGGCGATAGCTGCTTCCAGCAAGTCCGTACAGCACAAGAGCCAGAGACACCATGACACTTGCAGGTTGTTTTCAGTCCACTCTTCACTGCCTGAGATGGGAAAGGTGAAACAAAAAGGAGGGAAAAAAGAAATGTCAGATTTTCCCGTTTGATTCATTACCCGGCCTCTTATCTGTGGGGTCTATCTGGACAGACTGAAGCAGTTTCCTGCAGGGGAAGGGGTATTAGCTCAGGGGTGGTGGTCTGCAGATATGTGCCTGTAGCTCACCTTAGTCAAAATTTTTGACATAATGGATTGAGGGGGCACTGCTCAGCTTGTCGTATTTCATTCACTTCACATTTCTCATTTGGACAGCTCTTGCTGTTTCACCCCTAAATGTGTTGAAACTAGCTCTGTCTGCCTCTCTTCTGTCTGCTTTTTCCAAAGCCTGAGGCAGAGGTGACAAGCAGCGGAGACAGGGGAATCTCTCCACCCAGTTTCTAGTACATGCCTGCTCATGGAAAACATTGATAAGAATTTCTGTTTGAGGGAAAAAATGTATATAGCTGCTATTTGTGATGCTGCTGCTCGGTTAGGTTAACAGGTCACCGAGCTTGATGGTCAGTGATGAGAGCGCAATCAGTCAGGCTGAGAGCTGCTGTCTTGGCGGGGGCCAGAGACAGGTCAAACGGAGAGAGCCAGAGGGGACTACTGGGTTGAAAAGTTCTGCTCAGTTCCTCCCTGTGCAGGTATGAACCCCTCGGGGGGCTTCGCAGGACCATTACCGCAAGCTGAGGGGAACTCAACCACTTCACTCCTGGTTTCCTTTCAGCCACATCGGTGTAAAACTTTTGACTCAACAGAGATGAGATAAGATAGAGTTCTTCCTGTTGTGTTTTTCCTTTTCGTCCCCAGCAGGCCCGTCTAGGTGTGAGATACCGGAGCTGCACCCTGGGGCTTGCTATTTCCGAGCTCGAAAGAGGTGGTTATGAACATTAGGTGGATTTATGAAGCGCACAGTGATCCAGTAAGTGGAAAAAATGCTTGCTCGTATATTAAAAAGAGGCCACAGTTATAATCGTTCCCTCTGACACGAGACCTTTAATTTTCTGTTAGCCCGCACAGCAAGCTTTATCATGCCTGAGAACACCTGGCTCCAGAGATCCAACAGCCAGCTTGTCTCCTTGCAGCACTGCCACTTTGTTGGCAACACAGGCCAAACATGGCAGCAAATAGGATACGGGGAAGGGGTGATTGTCTGAATGCCACCGTAAAAATATTCTGCCTCTCTATCATCCGATAAACTGTTGTGTATCCCTGCTCAAGGAGCAAAGACCTCTGTGTTAAGCATCAGGTTCATCATGAAGGATTGAGAAACATTCAATGTTATATTTCTGCACTCACCCGAATTCCAACATTAATGTTGTGGGCGTCGATCTGAGCCCTCAGGTCCTTGCTCACTCTCTTTTGGCCGAGGAATTTCTTGAGAAACTTGGTGCTGTATTTCAGGTTGTCACCGCAGACACCCCACTGCCACGCTTCTCGATGCTGGATGCCTGGTGAGTCGTCGCACGTGCACCTCTCCATTCGTCCGGAGCTGCACGCTTTAGCCAGCGCATGGGTCAGTGCTGCAGAGGACACTGCCAGCAGGAATGCAGTCTCTTTGAATGCTGGAATTACAGGAAAAGTCACCAACAGAGAACAGAGCTGTTAAATATGAGTCTCAATGCAAACTGTGTCATTTTTCACCTCTTTCTATGTCAGTAACTAAGACGTAGAGCCAAAATGTTTACAAATGGTACACATGTTTTGCAAGAACCTCAGCAATTCTGCAGGTTTTCTTCTGAGTCTTCTTCTGACCTTTCTTTGTGGTTGCTCTCTGTCATTTGCTTCACCCAGAGTTGTCACCAGGGTATATTTTGATCCAATTAATTATTATTTTGACTAGGAAGGATTTTCCCAGATGAAAGTGAGTAATCATACCACCCTTTTCCTCTGGGAAAGGCCACTTTCCTGAGATAAAAATAACCACAGGGCTTGAGCGTTCACCACAGCACCACATTTTCTTGGCTTTCTACTCCCTCATTACCTCTGTGCTGACCTGTTCATGTTCTCCCACACGCTGATATCCATATGCATAAAGCCTGGATGATCCTACAGCATTTTCTGTGCCTGGCAGACCTGCTGAGGTTTGATTTATATCCAAAATGAAGATCCAAGTAAATATAATCAATTTTTTGCATTAAGCAATGCAAAGACTAGTTGGCAAGAAAAACAAATTCAGTTAACTTTTTAAGTAAAGAGACTTAGGTGTGCTATTTTCACATAATAGTTGGTTTTTTGTTGGTTTTACAGATGTTAGAAGTGTGTTCATGACAAACCCACAACATCATTTCATCTTCTAAGGGAAAACGAGCCTACGAGTTAAATAAAGTTGCAGCTGCAGTAACGGTATAGCTGGTATAGTTTAAATTTATTTGTGTTGCAATATAAGTTATACAACAAGGTTTTATTTACTCAATAAAGAGCCAAGTGCTAATAGAAATATAAATTATGTCATATCTATTTTTATGTAATTTTTGTATGTAACATTGAATAAAGAATAATTAATATGAAAAAAACATTCATTTGTCTGTTATAAACTGACTAAAGATGGATTGCAGACTTGCATATTTGTTCAGCTGGTGTTAAACAGTTTTTTATTCTGTTTTTTTCTTGTTATTTTGTTTTGATATTTTTTTTAGATTATTCCTAGTGCATGATAATAATAAAAAGTCAGACACATAAGTAAATGAAGACGCATGCATATTAAATGTAGGAAATAACCCAGCTCACATGTGTTCACAGGACCTTTCTGCAACAACCCACACCTGCTCATTGTGGTCAAATTAAGTGAACCCGTTGTGTTTAAAAATGTAAAGGCTGGGAAAGATGTCTGACCTCGTTTCAGGAGGCTTCCTCGGCCATCCAGACTGCAGTTCCAGCGCTCGTTCCTGAACTGATAGCGACACTCCAGCAGGCTGAGGCGCACCGACTCTCGAAGCGTCTCGGCTAAACCAGGCTCCCTGCGGCACAACCTCTTCTGCCGCCGGGTCAGAGTCATCTGCTCGCACTGCTTCAGGTGGGCCTTTCCTGTTGGAGCGTCGTTGGAAAACGGGCCTGGTAAGAACACCAAGGGCTCCCGACCGGTCAGCCTGGAAAAGGAGAACAATGCACATTAGAAATGATCAAATCTGTAACAATATCTTCCTTAATAACATCACATTTCTTAGTAATTGTTCTTATCCAGCCATAATAATTCCTTACATCGGTCATTGATAATGTGCATCAAATGTTAAATTAGTAAATAACTTCAAAACAAAACATTTTTAATTGTTAGAATAAAAAACATCAACAAATCAAATAAAAACGAGTGGGAAAAATTCGTGCTTATTTGGTTTAGATGCTAATTACAAGTCCTGATGCATTTCTGCAACCTTTTAACAAATAAACATAAATTAGGCTACATTGTTCGACAGTTTACGCACAATTGCGCGTGCGTAATTTGGCCAAATCTTCTCTTTAAGGACTCAAAACAATAAAGTCAGTGCAAATTGATGTGCCAGAGGGTAAAAGAAAGTTAAATGTCTGACCCAAAATAAGCTGCAGTGTGCGAGAGAAGGATGCAGAGTGCAATGGTTCGCAGTAAGCAGGCGGTCCTTGGGAGCCTGGAGCGCATGGTGCCGGGTTGGTGCTGTTCCTCATTTCGCTGATTCTTCAGTGAAGAAAGTTTGTGCCGTGTGCTCGGCGCTTCTCTTTAAGGGGCCTCACACATGCACACACACACAACTTGCAGCCCGATGCGCATGGCTCTGTAGTCCGCTGGGAGGCAGGGCTCTTTGGAGGAGGAAGCAGCATCCCGCCGCACCCTCATTGGATTATGACAGTATTGTTACTGTATATTCCCTCCCACTGCAACCCCACCTATGTGCACGGAGCTGCAAAAAGCCCTGCAGTTTGACTGAAATGCACCTGAGTGCTGCAGACGCGTCTCCATCCATTATGATGTGCAAAGGAAACAACCGCAAACTGATAGGTCTGATAACCTTTGCATGTTTTACGTTGTTTTCCATTGATAACCTTCAACACTTTAGATGGATATTTAAATTCTAGACTCACATTTTATTTTTTTTAAATGACGTGTCTAAGAAAGCTAAATAAATGACAAAGTTACGACTCTCATGAGAATTATTAACCATACTGATTTAAAAACGGTGTTAACCAATAAAAAGGATACAAACCAAAGAAGTATCAAAGGCATAAAATCAAGGCACTGCTTAAGGCCAGTGTCTCTAATCAAACTCCATCCTCTCCCTGCTGTGGATGGAGCCCCATCTAGTGGGGAGCAAACTGCAGGGACAAGAATAATTCGACAGATGAGCTCAGATGAGCCATTTCACCATGTAACACCACAATTTATTTATTTTTACCTCAGCCTTATGTCTTTTCCCCACTGCTTATCCATGTTCAGAATTTTAAGGACTCACTGGAGATGCATTTTCTAACAGCTCTTTTGAAAATAATGTTGGTGCAAAACTACAATTTAATGTCTATTAAACTGTATTGTGTTATTTTCATAGATACATCTAACAAGCTATGAGTTTTACCATAGTTACACCTATTTTATCTATTTAGCTAAATTAGTGGAAACACATTACTGGTTTATAAGTTAGGTGTTTTTATGTATTACGGTGCATCAAATTATTTTAGTCATAGCGTATTATAAAGTGCAGTTGCAACTTTAGATTATATTGTCTATTAATAAAGCACATTTAATTGATTTCAACGATCTAATGCTACAAAAATTAGCTGAGTATTGTACATTTTGTTTTCAGTATTAAGTCATTTAAATCACAAATCTATTTTTAACCAATATTGTCTATACCCCACACCACATGGGGGCGCTAGCGTGATTGTTTACATGTACAGCTGCCGTAAAATATTAAGAAGAAGAAGGAGCGGAGGAGGGAGATGACGGATGACGAGGAAGAAGAGGCCGGTGTTGTGCCATAACGCCATTTTATTATTGAAAAGGACCATCGAAGAAGGATCGAGAAACGTCAGCAAAGGTAAAAAAAAAACATCAGCCAGGAAACTCTATATCTGAGCTTTGTGGCCTCAGTTTCATTCATATAACTATTGGAAAAACAAACAAACAAAAAACTTTGGATTTACCAAAGTTTTTCATGCTATGGCTGGTTTTTTATGATAAAAGCACAAAGCCAGTTACCAAAAAGTTATTCTCGTTTCCGTAGCTGTTTTACTTCACGATATAAAATGTATTT
>JBAMHV010000022.1:15999977-16013597 GCA_037177535.1 Pseudomugil gertrudae
TGTTCATAGTCATGAAAATAAAGAAAACTCTTTGAATGAGAAGGTGTGTCCAAACTTTTGGTCTGTACTGTATATATTGTACTTCTATTTATGTTTGTACAGGTTTCATTAAACAGCTCTATATGTCTTGTTTTTCTGCTTGTATAAATAAATGAGGAGATGGGGAGTGACTAGATTATGCTGTAGTTATCTGCAACATGGCTTCTGCGCCTCAGGTGGATTGCTGCACTATTTGCTAGTTCAATGGGCAGCTAGTGCCCTGGTCGTACATGTAGGCCTACTTAATAATCACAGAATATTTCCCCCTGTGGTCTGAGGCGTCTCTCAGGAGAAAAGCAACATTGTAAAACCGGCCCGGATGATATGTTTAATAGCTGCTGTCAGAAGACTTTGACAGGTGTTTACTGCTGTTCCTCATTGTTTAATGTGGTTTCATTATCTCCAGTGGACATGTTGCTTTTTAAAATAGTAGCAGTGACAGATGGATTTATTCAAATATTAAAATGTTTAAACGATAAACGCGTTTCTTTGCTCTACAGGGGTGTTTAGATCAGAGTTTATCAAGGATGGAAGTCAGGTGAAAAGAGGTGATATTACATATTGTGGATTTTATAATGCAACCTCCATCTTAGCCTCACATCAGCTGCCCTTGGACCCAGAGGATCCTGGTAGCACTGAATATACACTGTCTATGGCTTGTTGCCGGAAAGGAAGGATACAACGACACACATGCAACTGTGTGCACATATTTACACGTGGATTGATTACATGATTAATCTGTTTTGACAGTTACCTTTTCTGTTTTTCGTGTGCAGCAAGAACAACTCAGCATCCTACCTGCTAAGGTCGTCTACATCCAAGTCACATTGTCACTAACAACCCCCCCCTCCATCCCTCATTTCATAACCTCTGATAGCCAGTCTCCACTGAAGCGAGGGTAGATCTATTGTGCTACAGACTGTGCTGAAGTGTTTCTGGGTCGATGAGCTCACGCAGATGAGATGGAGAGGAGAAAGGAGGACAAGCGGGGCAAACTGGGCTTCTTCTCCTCCTGAGGGACATCTAAGAATTTCTTCCAGGAACATTAATTTTAAAATGGTTATAATGGAAAGTATTTTAGACTGAGAGTCCTGAAAACTCACTCTGCAGTTTGATCTGTCCCAGAAATCCAAAAATAAAACAACAGATGTCATTTTATTAGGAAATAGTGGCAGAGTGTGCTCATCAACACCTCTCAACTACTTACTCAGCATGTTGCACCTCTGCAGGAGCTGCTTCGTGCTATAAAAAGCTGTAAAACATGCACAAAAAAACAAAGCAGGAAAAAACAGCAGACAACAAACACTAACCTGACCCATTGTGAGCTACACATACACTGCTTCTGGCTAATAAGGCATCGCAGAAGTTTTGTTTGTTTATTTACTGTACATAAAGAGTAATAAAAATAAAAGAATGACCCTGATATATGTTCATTGTCAGGTGCACATGATGTGTGAAGTGTGTGAGGTGTTTCCTGTCAACATACTGTAAATCACGCAAAATGGGCTGTTGTGTATGCCGCAACAGCACAGAAATAATGGGAACCAGGGATAAAAGATATTTTAGATACCACAAATTTAGATGTGGGTATCCCATTTACAAATGTAGATAGAACTCCATAGTAGCAAGCCACGAGGAAATTTCTCCCACCTCCACGACAAACTGTAGCTTTGGCACACTTGCCTTTACAAACACCCTGCTGCTAATCCCATATGCCACATTGAATATTCACTACTCGCAAGCACTGGCTTGTCACACGGCATCTTTTTTTGTGTGTTTTAGGGGATCATAAATGGTACTTGTTACCTCTTTGAAACAACCCCATCAGCAGCAATATACAGCTGGTATAAACACGATTCAGCTCTTACTGCATGCTTACTGACACAATATTTAGTAAAAAAGAGAAAAAGAAACCCTATTTACTGACATTGCTCCACAGAAGAATATCCAAGACTTTTATGTCTTTTCTAGATGATTTAGTATATATTAAGAAGATTTTCTTTATGCATTTAGGCTAACAGTGATTTATCATAAGCCAGCAATGCCCAGGTACTGCAGCAACATTAAAGACTGATTGCAAACTATGATTCATACATTCAGTTAATTTTTTTTGTATAACTTAAATTTCCAAAGCAGGGAGCTTTTTTTTGGGCCATTCTCATTTAAGCAACAATCAGTTAAACAGTGAAATGCATGCAGACCTTGTGATAAACTAAAAGACCATTTCGGGCTGTGTGGTGTTTGCAGCCCACCTGCAAATCTGCACAGAACATGACATTCTTGTATCTGTACTTGATGTTATTTGCCAGGGGGCTGAATAATTTCACAAATACAACAGCTAAGGCAGACCATGCACTTCAGTCATATTCAGCTACCTAACAGGCTAATTCAGTTTGTGATCAGGTTCCTGGCAAACTGCATATGTTGTAACATAAGAGAGGGTTGCTGTGGCATTTTGAGTATCTGACAACAATAGCATCATGTACAGGCTCTTGTAAACCTCCCTTTCTGTAACTTTAACATGCAATCTAATACTTTGCAGGGTTTTTGTCGACTTATATTCAGCTCAAGTGGACAAGTTTCACCTGACAGGCTGATACATTCTTTTACATGTACCAGATAGATGTGGTGGACATCCCACCATGCTGTGTAAGTCCCAAGCAACCTGATCATATATTATTCATCCCTCTCATCACTGAAGAGACCTTCCATCCTCTGCCTCTCTCGCCTTTACTCTCCAGCCTCTTCACTTCTTAATTCATCAGCGCTTTTCAGCAGCTGAGGCAAAGGACAACCTGTTCTTATTCTCAGCTCTTCAAAACTGCTGTTTTGTCAAAGCCATTAGCATCACTCAGATATGCACTCCGTGTCCTTGACATTGGAAGCCTTTATGCAAAAGCCAGGTAATATTTAGCATCAGGGGCAAAGTACTGGGTAATATACCTTATGTAGTATGTGGGAGTCCAGCAGGGTCAGTATGACAAAAATATGACAATCATTAGATGAGGTGTTTGAGGTGGACATCTGCGTACCAGCTTGTTGTAAGTGGCTGATTTGGAGTTCACATGTCTGTCTTTATGTGCATGTTGATCTACAGTAAATATATTAAACTTGTTAATGTTAATTCTACAAAAAAAATAGCTTTTAAATATATATTTGCATTTTTTATGTTTTCTTTCATGTATTCTGAATTTATTTGGAATGTTTATTGCACCTAAATGAATGTTACATCTATGCAAGATGCCTTATAGAAGAGACCACAACAGAGTGTGACCACATCCTGTTTCTTCTTCTTCTTTTTAATAACCAGTATCTAATCAACAATCAAATCCCTTCCCTCCCAGGCTTATGATGATTAAGTAGCTGCTTGCTTATGTGAGTACAAAGCTAAAAAGCAAGGGAATTCTCAGCCTAAGCAAGTACTGAAAAACGAATAAATACATGGTGTTTGTAGTTTCCTGAATGTGCGTCTGAAGGAGACTTACTTCTAACCCTTGCAAAATTTTTTACTTGGTTTCATCTTAAAATATGTGATTTTATAAATAAAAAAGCCTTTAGTAAAGCAAAGGATATGATGCTGTCATGGTTTAAATATAGTATTTCACAACACTGTGCAGGTTGGAGGGACTAGGAGGAAACTGTTCCAGCCTAGTCCTGACAAAGCAAGTCCTGCCTCACGCGGCAGGCTTTGAATGCGGCTGGACTTCACAGGACATAATCACTTATGTTTGACAGGAATATTCTAAAACTCTCTCATCCATCCTCTTATGTTTTCTTCTTGTATCACATTTTTCTTTCCATCAGACACAATTGTTCATACGACTCCTGTCAGTATGAATGTTTCTCATTTAGGAGGCACGCTTTAATGTCAGATATGCCTCTGTTCGACATCTGGACGCTGATCGTTGGTGACTTGCGGTGACAGTTGACAGGATCCATAAGAGAAATAATTTATGCTCACAAACAAACATCAAGCAGCACAGAGCCACAGGACACAGCGATGCTGAGCTTGCTCTCTTGTGGCATTGCTCTCACTGGGTCTTCGGTTGCCATGCCAATCATCTACGCCTCACCTCTGGACCAGCAGAGCTTCATCATTAGCTCCTGTTGTCACAGGAGGGTATTTCTCATCCCATCCTCAGCACCATCTTTTCCAATCATCACCCTTATTTTTTGTTACAGTAAATGCTTCAAGCTTTTCTCCACCCACCTGCTAACACAGCTGCAGAGCCCCACACATGACCGTGTCCCTGGGCTCCCCTCGATTACCATATCATGAGATCTGCCTTAGGCGTGTAGCAATGCAGTGCAATGCATGTGTCTTTAAGAGGAGAGAGAGAGTACAACATGTAACAGGGACAAAAGAAGGCATGGAGAGCGTGAGTGAGATAGTGTGGGCGGAGGAGTGTAAATTTATCACGGGTAAAAAATTTTGCCTCATTCTAGAGAGTGCTGAGCATCCCTATACCGGCATGCACAAGGCTCAAACTGCTGAAGTGTACGCCCATCTCCTTCCTCTCTCTCTTACACACCCGCACTCAGGCTCTCTCAGCCAGCCTCTCCCTCACACACATACACACACACACGTGCTCGCAGCCACACACGCGCAGTGCTGTCAGGAGGGTTGCTGCTGGACCATAGCCATCTCGAGAAGGAGGTTCCGGCGGAGGCAGGAGAAAGCCAGAGCGAGACAAAGGGAAGGAGGACGGTAGAAGGCGAGGAGCGAATAGGAGCGCAGGGACCGGCAAAAGGAAGGAGAGACACAACGCTTTGTGAAGAAGAGAAAGAGAGGAACAGGAGGAGGGAGGAGTAGAGAGGACAAAAAGAGGAGGGGGGAACAGGAAACGCGATCACTTTCAGCTGCAGCCGTCCGTGTCGCAGCATGGGCAATGCACCATCCCAAGGCATGTCAACCCTACCTTTATACATACTTGTGTGGCAGGTATCTTCTTTTTGGCTCTGTGTCTTGTGCCATCTAACCAGCTGGCTGTCCTCCTGTCACACTGTGGAAGCAGGGAATGGGGGTTGGGCTGAGGGGCATTGCTTGAAAAGAGTGATGCTGCAAGGTGGCATCAGTTAATGGGTTATAGGTTAGGAGTGAGGCACAGTGGGAGAGAGGCTGTTGAATGAGGAGGTGCTGGAAGCGCACCATGTGTGGGAGCTGCTTGGAATGGGTTGGGGCTGGTGTAGAGCAGAAGAAGCATCACTGAAGCAGGTGGTGTTGGTGGGTGTGATTTTTATGTGTGTATGTGTGAGAGAAAGAAGTGACATATTTTTGTTTTGTGCACAGACAAGTGAAAAGTGTTGTTGTGTTTGGTGTGTGTGGGTGTGTGTTTGTGGTACATGTGGCTGCAGCTGCTGCTGTCAACCACATGGACAACCTCTGGGAAGCGAGTGGTCTAAGCAGAGAGTGTGAAAACAGACAGAAAGCGAAAATGAAGACGGCAAATTGAGAAAAATGGTGAATGTAATGATGGCTTGTTAACGGAATTAGACTTTGCCTTGAGTAAAATGGGGGATGGTATTGTCAATAGATAAAAGGGTGGGTCAATTCCTTAATGTGATGCTCTAGCTTTTCCCTTCAGGCCTCAGTCCACCCTCTCCTTTTTATCTTTCTTTTAATCCCTTTATCTTCATTTGAATCTGCTTCACTGTTCAAGCCCTTCTGTTGAAATACTGGCTGCAAGTTTTCCTGCACTAAAAAGCATGAACTATCTGTATTTCAATGTGCTATTTTTATCTGTTCACATGCCCAACAACTGAGTTTAAAAACCAAGAAATACTGGAAACAGGGAATGATGATGGTGGAGAATATAAATGGCACACAGGATTCCTCCTTAGAACAAAAAGGAAGAAGCAACGATGTAAAGAAAGAAGAAACAGAAAAAGGAACAAAACACTTTTCAGAGAAAGGGTCAACAACACGCAGCTCAGGGAATTTATCCACGTCAGTTTCTCTCTCTTACTCCTCTCTCTCCCTCACCTTATTTTCTTCCCCTCCTCTCCATCCCTCGCCTGCCTCTCACTAAGGGACAGTCTGCTTGCTAGTGTGTAGAAGGGAGGCGAGACAAGAGACTGAGGATATGAAAGACGGGGAAAGGATGAAGGGAAGTTCGACAGAACAGAAGATAAAAAAATGGTTTGCTCGCAGGTGGACGGGTAAGTCATGAAGCAGAGGTCCTGCTTCGGGCAGAAGCAGCGTGGTTTTATTTAACGGTGCTGAGGGTCTAAACGAGATCATTATTTGGGGAGAGTGGGAGAGCTCAGTGGTGGAATAGGAAAGCGACTTGTTTGCTTTTGGGATTTTTCTGTTTGTGTTGCATTTTGATCAGTTTGTCTGGTCAGTTTTTGGCTGGTGGATTTCGCCTTTTATTGACCTTTCATGTATCGGAGCTGATATTTGAATTGTCTGATGCTGTCATCAGTCTCTAAACTCAGAGCTGCGTTTGAGGCGCAGGTGGAGGCAGAGCAAAATCACCTTTTGCACTGGCCAGACATCTGTGTGTGTGTGCATGATTTAGTTTCCTTTCACTGTAAAGCTTGTCCGTGGAATTGTGCCTACATTCAGAATCTGTCGTAGGAGGATTGACATGGATTACTTTGACTATGCATCCATGGGATCCCTTTTTTTGTTCTTCAAAACATGGGTAATGATTTGGTGGCATTGTCTTTTCATAAACAAGCACAGCTGTCTTGTATGATTTCCTGAAACAAAACATTTCCAACCTGCAATATTCTGTGCTGTCATTGCTGCTGGTGGCAATTTACTTACTAATTCAACATAATGCCGCTATAGACCAATCTAATTGCATTCAAGCCACTAACAAAGCAGCAATTTGTCAGAGCAGGCTTAGCTCTCCCAAGCTGGTCAGTAAATAAGTAGCCATTTGCACTCGGTCGTCACACTTCCTGCAGGTACAAATAAAAGCATCTTCATAAGCCTGTTAGAGTTTCACCAGTTCACACTGCAAGACTAAATCATAAAGAATAGGTTAAGAAAGTCAAGCGTTAAGCCCAGTGTTGGCTGTCCTGAAAGTTAACGCTCATCATGATGTTGCCATTGTGTAGAGACTGTAGATCCTGGTAGTTTTGTGCTTTCATGTTCCACCTAGCTAAGGTTTATGTCAAAACACATGTCTGTCTATCTGCTGATCCCCTTTACTGAGGCAGAGCAAGATTCATGCCTTTGAGGGACCTGCAGAGGCTGTTGAACTGCATGCTGAAATGATGTTATAGTGTATGAAAGGAGAGCACTGACAGAGACAAGAAACATGCCAAGCCTGTGCATGATATAATGAAAAAATATGACTGTGTCTGTTAATTGTAAACTGTTCACTGTTCTTGCAACCTGGCCACAGAAGAAGAAACATTTTGGGGGTTTTGGTGCACTTACTGTAACATAAATGGCTAAAATGACAGAGCGGCTGCAGTTTAGGAGTCTGGGTCTACAGGGAGGGAAGTCTAAATCTGTTTAATTCAGCTCTTAATTAGTTTAGCATTGATAACTGTGTATATTGAAGAACATATATATTGAAATGTACTAAACTGGTCTGTTATCCATCTGAGAAGAGACAGGTAGACAGCACTGTGTCATGTCACCATGTCCCTGTGAGATATTTGTCTTGCATGCAGGGTCACAACCCTAATCGAACCACATTTTATCTTTTTCATTGTGGCAGTCTGCTTGTGCTCGATCACGAAATGATGAGTTCTAGGTAGAAATGTTTTCTCATTACCAAACTCCTTTTCAAAGCTCTTAAGTGTTTGTTTATTGAAAGCAGCACAGTGTTTGTGCTGTCACAGTTTTGTATGGATCCACCTGCTTATTCCCTAGATTTGCGCCACACAAAGCCTCATGAAATGCTGGCTTGCTATTGGCTAATGATGATGCAATGTTTTATGGCAGAGGAGCTGCATGTTTTAAGGGCATTTCTGGAGTAATTGACCCTGCTGGGAATAGCATAGTTGCACTTGTACTGATGTTAAAGCTTAACACAATCTGAAGACAATCTGCAGACTCCCCATATTTGGTCTAAAACGGGATTGAGGATATAATAACCATGTGTCCTTGTCAAAGCATATTTTAAATGCAGAGGGGTTTAAGCTCACATGTGTGCACCCACATGTGTTTAAATGTCTCTGTTGATGAGAGATGAAGATGGACATGCAACATTTGGTTATTGTATAATTATTAAGCCATAATCCAACAGATTGTTCAACTGTTCTGTGATAACTTGATCAGTAAGTTCTCTCATCTTTGCATTTCTGTATACTCTGTAGGGATTTATTAATCACAAGTGTGGTTGCAAAAAAATCAAAGATCAAAATATTTGTCAGTGGTTTGTGCAGTTTCTCATGGGTCCGCGGTGTTTATGAGGAGGCTCTCCCAGCTGCAGTGGTAAGCACACCACAGAGCTCTCAAGGTCATAAATGATTCAAGGGTTTAAATATTACATGCATTTATCACAGGTCCTTGTTTTCATGCCACAACTATATGCATGGCAGAGTTTGACTTCTGTGCACATATATGTCACAATTATGATTTTCTATTTTATTTTGTTTATTCACATGTTTTACATACAGCAGCTTTCACTTAGACCTCGGTGGGCACTGTGATCTGCTTCTGAACACCAAGGTCGAGCGAGCTATCCTGCGCTGTGCTCCATAACAACACACCAATCTCAACAAATCACCCGCCTTCGTTAAATTGCCAGATGCTCTATGTGGAGGCATCAGCCATACAAAGTTTGTTCTCATCTTTGTGAGTCTCCCCTTCTCCCGTATCAAGCTGTCCAACTCCTCTCTGCTCATCCCAACACAGACGTGGAAGCTGACACTTTACACATGTACAGTAGATCTTGGATGAGCCTAAACACTTGGATTTCTGTCTTACTTTGAGGAAATTATGGACCCACAGCTTCTTAGCTGCTGCTCATCTCCTCCTCCTCCTCATTAACAATGCCTTTCCTCTTGAAAGACTGAAAGTCTTACTACTTCTCGGATATGTCTTCCATTTCCTCATAAGTTACACCATACCTGGATACAAATTGGTGTGCACCCTTCTTCCTGGTTTGCACTCTGCCATAGCAGCTCTGAATGCATCTGTGGAAGCAAGTTATTCCTCTGTGTTTTCATACAAGTTTATATTTGAGCATTTTCTTCCAGATGGAACTTTTTTCAGCCAGGCTTTAAAACCATTTCACTATACATATTGAATGGACAGGGTGGAGTTAAGGCATCATATATAAACTATACTATTTGCCAGGAAATGATGTATCCTGTCTGCAGCAGTTTTGAACTGGGTTTTTTGTTTGTTCGTAGCAGTTATGCCCTGATGTTGGGCCAAAGACTCAAACAAGCTACCTTGATAAAAGAAGATTCTTGGGAGTTCCCTGCAGGTATTTGGAAGAAAAAAAACACTAGGAATTGAATAGAAGGACAGTGTTGGCAGATATCCTGTTTGAATCTGTTTATTTATTGTATAATTTGTGCCTTTTTATGCTTTTCCTTTAAAGATCGAGGGAAAATACTTCTGTGAGTTGCTGAATTAACGTCAGGATCTTAAAAGTCAGTGAATGACTTCCTTTACTCTGTTCTACAGTCTGAACCCTTCTATGAAAGCTCGTTGAAATCTCTTGAAGTCGTCTTCAGGAATTATTCTCCAGACTTCTTGGAAGGACATTTCAAAGCTTTTTAGATATTTCCTGCCTTTTATTCTGTGCTCTGATCCAGGCTCTAGGGAGGATTCTTCACTATATAATTGCCACTGATTTGCAGTCCAGTTCTTGCATAATTTAACCTACCTCAGCCTGTTCTTCATGTGTACCTTCTGTAAGCGTGACTTCCTCAGAACCATTATTCTGGAGATATTTTCTGGCAAGGCATCCAACAGGATATAGAAATCAGCTGGAAGACCAGATGTGTCTTCTATCAGATCTTTTGCTATATTTAGGGAATTCACTTGTAGATAATATTTATCTTCCATTTGTTCAGTTACATCTATTTTTTCAGTTCATGATACACATAATGCTCAGATATACCTTTTTGTATATTAACCTATCTTTTGGCTAATATCTTTTTAGGAATTACTTTGTCATTACAAAAATACTTTCTGATATTGAATTTTTTTTTACTTTTATTTAACCAGGGAAAACATTTAGCTTAAGAAGCTCTTTTCTAAGGATCAGGATAGTCAGCAAACTGTGCTGTTTTGTCAAAGTGCATGAAGATAAAGTAGTTTAGAGGATTTTTTTAATGTGATTTTGTTTATGGTTTAGGGGAAGTGAAAACGTCTGACAGACTGGAAGCAAAATATAAATAAATAATGAGTGGCTTTTTGTACAGTATTGGATTGCAAATGATTGACTAGATAATTATTATAATAGTTATTGTATCTTAGATAGAGGCATATTGTCATTAAAACAGCTGTTCCTGATTTTTCATCTGGCAACTTATAGACAATCAATTCAAACTTTGTCTCAGTTTCTGTTTATTTACATTCTATAAGTTCTATAATTGTCCTCTGCCAGGCTTCTGCAGGGATGTAATCACCTCCTGTCAGCTGTAAAGTCTGTTCACTAATCAGGTTGGATGGTACGCTCCCCACTCAGCCTGCCTCTCAGCTTCTAATGCGGCTGCAGCTAGCTCGTAATGATTCTGAAGAACAGACATTTTCAAGTACGTGACTCCAAAGCAGCTTATATGATCCTGAAGTGATTACACTGTGGATGCAAGAGGATAATATTTACTTATTTGTCCGAATTTCCTCTGTACGCAAAGCGTGCTTCTCTGTTGGGAGGCTCCGGTCTTGGAGCGTTAACGTGCTAACGAAAGCCGGGGTTTGTTTGACTTACAAACTTATTGACCAGGTTTCACTTTTGTGCTGCCTCAGAAAGAGAAAAGAAATTCGTTTGCATGTCGTGTTGTTTCGCAGGAGCTTTCTGAGAAGACAACAACGTGGGTTTTTGTGGTTTTTACCATTTGTTGAGTGTTTTTACTATAAAACATAATACATAATATAGCCTGCAGGTAATTAAAATACAGTCTATGATATTTTAAAGCTGTGTTTTTGCTCTGCTGCTGGGACAGTCGGTAGTGTGCAGATCAATGAGAAAGAATCAAGAAAATAATGAGGTAAATATACAGCTTTAGCAGGCAAAAGATGTTTCTTTCACATTGATCAATCAACACTTGGTCTTTTGAGGTCCTTGAATGACTGCAGTTGTGTGGAAAATGTAAGAAAACTCATTCAGACTTCAGCACTGTGAGAGGCTCCATATTGTCTCTTCTTGTTCCATCATTTAACCAGCCTTTGGCAAGGCACAGTGCAGTGACTGACAGCATGCACAACAATCCCTCTGTCAGTATTTTCAACATGAAAGAAACTTCTTACTTATTTATTTTTAGCCAGTGTGTGTCCACCGAATAAAGATGTCAATTTTTAAAGGATGTACGGAAGCCGGGAGCGGCTGTTCTCGTATGTTTTCTCTTGATAACGGGATCATTTATCTCATTATCTCGAAAAAACGGTCCTCGTTATGTTGAGATAATGAGAAAATGAACTCATAATCTCAAGATAACAATTAAAAAAAAAAAGAATAACAGTCGAGCACGGCCACTCTTGGCTTTATACGTGTATACGCGTCCCAAAGAGAAAAATAATTGCACCTTTTTAATGTTCATTTAGTTTTTTTCATCTCATAAAAAGAAGTTGTGGCATAAAACAGTTCTGAAAGGATGCTTTAACATATTTTGCAATTACCTTCAAATGAATCTACTGCGGTTTAGCCTTCGAGATGTAATGCAGATATTCTGTTAAAGCGGAACAACCTGCTTCATCAGCTGGGTATCAGTTGCCTTCTTAATTGCTTTCCCTTTTGCTCAAACTCACCCCAGTAAAGATTGGAAAATTAAATACAGTTCCCATGACAATATCAAACCACTCCCAGGACCTGTTATTAGACACGCACGCACAATGCAGCACAATAACTAAAACAGAACCATCATAAATTCTGTATATTTAGTTAATGCTTCCTGGTTAATTTGGCTGCTTATCATCATTCATCTTTAACTGCAAGCTTTGTAAACTCTCAGAAAGTTGGAATAAGTTGGGCTCAGTTAGTAAATCCTACGTGGATGGCAGCCAATTTATTTACACCCACACCTTTTCTTCTTGCAGAACTAAGAGGTCTGAAATCCATGAGTCTCACTTGGTGGTTTGTTGTACTCTGAATAGCAGCTTGCACATGGACTTTCTGCTGCTTTCTGCCTGTATGGGATTGCAGATGTCTAAACAAAGACGATCATGTTGCGGCATTCTTCATCCTACACGGATGTATTTTGTTATGGTGACTATACAATAATTATTGTAAATGATTTAAGACCAGGTGACTGGTTAAAAGGGTTAAGAGCAAGTTGAGCTGAATCACTTGAAGATGTGTCAGCTCCTGACAGGCGTATGATTGAGCATACATTTCAGATACCTCTGGGCTAAACACGTATTTCTGGTGTCTGTTATTCCACAAACTGAGAAGCACACAAAGCTTGAAAAGGGAAAATAGCAATACTTTAAATATTCCTGTAAAAGAAAGAGCGAAAAGCAGCATTTGTGGAGAGGAAATAAAGATGGCGGGTTAGTGAAGTGTGAAGAGAAGTGGTAAAAGTATTCATTCCCCCTCTGTTAGTCTTTTTCCTCCTACGGTTCTCACCCATTGCTTCTGATTTTCATTTTAAAGATGTTCAGGCAGGAAAATGAAGCAGCGACTGCAGGCTCTGATGATTCTGGACAGATTACTCTCCTTCTGCTTCTAACTGGTTCCAAATATTCATCTCCTCATTCTGCTAATGTTCTCTGTAGTCTCCTTCACCTCTTTGCTTTTCCTCCTCACTTTCAAACTTCGGTTGATTTATCAAACTGTAACAAGAGATTTAGTATCATTTTGCAAATTGAAGCTTTAACTATATGACTGCATTGCCTTGAGGCTTTGGATGTAATTTGGTTTTCCATTTTTGAGCTGCCTGAGTCAAACCTTAAACCACCATTATGTAAACTGTCAGCATCTCAGTCTCTTGAACCACCGGCTCAGGTCAGTTACTTATCCATCTTTGCGTGTTCTCTAAAACAAGCGATGGCAACTTTTACGCTCTGCTGCAACTTTTTTGGACCACTTTTCACTTCCTTCCTTAATTTCCTCTCTCTCTCTCTTTCGCAAGGAAACCAATTCCCACGTTATCGCCCACTAATACACATGTAATGAGTTGAAACCGGCAGAAAAGCAGATACAGACTGGAATTATCCAGGAGTCCAGCCAAGCTTAAAAAATGGATTTTCTGTAACTGGGATCATTGCGGTCACAAACCTTGTGTGTGAAATGCATGCATTGGCCCAAACCCGCTGCCATAAAGATTTAGAGCAGTGAGTATGAAAAGGTCAAACCTGTTTTACGCTGAGACAAACCTGCATCCTTCTGGTTCATCTGATGTTGCTTGTGTGTTGATTTGAAGGCTGTGCTGTGATTTGCTTAGATAAGCAGCAGCAGAGGATCTGTTGGGACGGCAGAGACAGGACAAGTGGTGTATATA
>JBAMHV010000022.1:16013697-16056367 GCA_037177535.1 Pseudomugil gertrudae
ATATGTATATATATAAAAATAATATCTGCTTTTCTGTCTTGCATGGACATTTTGAAGTGTCTCACTGAACGCGGTGTGATGTTTCCATACTGTGTTGTACAGAGGACATGACAAATTGTCCATTATTTTCAGCAGACATCAGAATCTCTGGCTCTGACGCTGCTGCCCTGACAGATGGCTGCAGAGCAGATTGCCTTTACACAACAGACTTATAGAAGATATGCAACTTCTTGGTGCAGCGATTGGATGATCCTTAAGAAGAAGCGTCTGCTCTTCCTCTTTTTTTAGTTGGCTCTTTGTGTTGCTTTTCCAGTCTGGCTTGTTGTGGAGCAGAACTGGGTGGAATCCATAGTCCATAGGTAGGAAGTATGACAAAAAACATCATCACCACCATAATAAAATTGACAATAAAATATTAAGGATAGGATATAAAATATGTAATTATCACAGAGAGATAAGCAAACATATATAGCTGATTTGATCTATAGCTTAAATGACAGGATTCTAGGATGATCAGAGCTAAACGAGGATGCCTTCTAAAGTTTGACCTCTCTATGTACGTATGGATGAGGTTTGTTTAGGGCTGTAGATAGATGTAATCTCAGTTAAAGCCAGAACCCAGCTAGACTTTCATAACAAGGATGATGAAGGTTGTTGTAGTGTCTCCTCTTTATACTCCAGCTGTCTGAAATTGTGTTGATTTACAGTTGACTTACAAATACACATATGATTTAAATGAGGCTTCTCAGACAATTCTTCTTAATATAAAAAATAACAGACTGTTGCTCATTTATACTAATATTGATTGTATCAGTAAAATATAGCTTGAATGGTATAATTTAGGCTTTGGCTAATTAAAACATGTTTACTCAAATTTACCTACAAACACTGCACAACCCTTCCAGGTTTCCCTCTCCTACTCTCAAGTTCATCTGGAAAAACGAGGAATAATTAAACAAGAACAACATCAGTTCATCCTGAAGATATACAGATGGATAATTCACCATGGTAGCATGTATATATAAAAACAATTTAATCTGTAAGATTAAATAAAAAATATAGAAATCTGTAAGATCAATAATATTAATTAATATTAACTAATTAATATTAATAATTAATTAGAATATTAATAAAATTAACAGAAAAACTTACTATCCTAATGTGTGAATAAAACTGTAAAACCAAATGCAAAAATACTGTATGATAACAACCTGTTCATCCATTATCTACCGCTCATTCCCTGAACGGGGTCAGCCTATCAAGGTGCATGTCTTTGGACTGTGGGAGGAAGCCGGAGTACCCGGAGAGAACCCACGTTAACACGGGGAGAACATGCAAACTCCACACAGAAAGGTCACTGTTTGGACCTCCCCCAGCTGAGGCTCGAACCAGTAACCTTCTTGCTGTGAGGCCACAGTGCTAACCAACTGTGCCACCATGCAGCCCTGTTCAAACCTGTTCAAAGAAATCTAATTAAAAAAATATGAAACCTCTGTAGATTGTGCGGGGAACAACTGCAGGTATCAGGTTACACAGCGTTTGTTCCCAGTGATCCTTTTTTTCTAACTCTAAGAAATGATTTGTAATCCAGAGGAAGTGACATTGCTGCATAAGAAAACAGGAAATAACAGTGTTTTGTTGTAATGTCTTTTTTTTCCATGTCTAACTTTGACAATGTGTTAAGATAACATCCATGACATTGAATTTTATTGTGAAAAATATCATTTTAGCTCCACCTGAACTGTTGTCAAACTCTTCCAAGTCAAAACAAAAGTTGGGAAGTTTCCATCATGATGAGATGTTTTATGGGATTTGTCAGCTTGTTGCCGACTAATACATGGAGGGAAGTTGGAGATGGATCTGCCCCCCGAATGCAGAGCAGGAGAAAGCTAGACTGGAGAAACGTGGCAACAGGATGGATGTCAGTGCAAATGGTAATGTCTAACTTTGTACTTAGCTTGCAAATAATAATGCTATAGATTAAAAAGTTATCATGTCACGTTTTAGACCAAATTATGAATTCATTTTTTACCATATACAGATTTTAGTTTGCTTTATCTTAAAATGTATAAATTAGTAAAAAAAAAAAAGGGAAAAAAAAATCAAAACTTTCTACAATTGGATCCAAAACACATGTAGTGCTCTTTAAAATGTAAGTCAGATCAGATTTTTGCATTTGAGTTTCATCCTCTATTCCAGCAGTTTATGATGATGTTGTAGGGGGAAGGCAGAAGGCAGAATGGAGCTTGCAGCTAAATTTACCATGACCCCCATAAAAATGAAAACCAGCATATTCTGCACATTGCTGAGACCAGTTTAGAAATAACGATATAATCTAATAGCAATGCACCTAAAGACACTTTTGCAACATGTTTACTGATAAAAGTTGATTTGTCTTATATTTTCAACAGAGCTAATAAGACACAAATGAAAAGAACTGATAGTAAAATGTTCTACTAATGTAGGTAAAATAACTTTTACATGCACGGCAGCTCACCTGAGACAGGTGATGTCTGACTCTGGTCAGAAAGTCTACCTTAAAGATGCGCAGTGATGCAGTGGTTGGCACAGCTGCTTCATAGCAAAAAGGTTGCTGGTTCGAGCCCAGACAGTGGCTTTTCTGTGCACTTTGCATGTTCTACCCATGTTAGCTCGGGTTCTTGCCGGATAGTCTGGTGAGGAAGTCAAAAGCATTTAACCTGCTATGGACGCACAGGTTATCCCCTAACCAGATGAAAACAGCTGATCAGAGTGTTACTCAGCAGAAATTAGTGAAACTTTGAACTGACATGTGTTTGTGACAAACAGTAACTTTGTGATATGAGAATGATATGGGTGTGTGGAGAATAAATGATTTACAGAGACGGCAAGCAGGGAGAGTAGGTCTGGAATTTAAGAGGAGGTTTTGGACGGCAGAAGAAAATCTCTCTCCGGTCTGTACGCGATGACGGTTGTACCTGCTCTTAAGATGCATCTGTAAATAAACCGTATAAAATGACTTTTCGTGTGAGGCTCTGTCGGCGAGGACCCCAAGGCTGAAACGGTAATATTATCCTATAAGAGAAATCTAAATGCTTCGTACAGACGAAGATCAACGAAACGCAGCCTTCTTAGGGGTGAATGTGGGGACCCCATTTTTAGTTAGAGATAGGACAGAAAATCCCCCACACTGGCTTTCTCCGACTGTCCAAAGACATGCGTGTTATGTTAATCTGCTATTTGAAATTGTCCTTAGGAGTAAATGTGTGTGACTGGTTTTTGTCCCTGTCTTAGCCCTGTGATGGACTGGTAACCTGTCCAGGGTGCATCTCGCCTCTTGCCCACTGATTGCTGGGACAGGCTCCAGCAAAAAGCCATACAGATTACGGACGGTGGTCTCATTTGCATGCTTTCATAAGTTCTACAGGGGCTTGCTAATCATGATGCCAATTTAGAAAAAACTTGGATCTGAACATTTCTGCTTTAGTTTCAGTGTTAGGCTAAGTGCTAAGCTAAATCTAAATATATAATCTGTTTTTAACTGTGTTTAACATTTGAATGAATTTCTATGCCCATATGTACCACTAGATTTCAGTAACTCTTACACACTGTACCTTTAAGACTAATCCAAATGAATAAATGTAAACTTGGGAGGGTCAGAAAATGGCATCCAAATGATTAAATGAGATATTTTTACTTGTAAAGAGCCTGCTGCTGATGCTGGTGGAAGCATAATAAGGTTTATGCATGATTATAGATCATAAATGCATAAAATTTAATAGGAGGGCATTGGGTTGCTTGTAACGTTTTGCAGGCTAAATTGTGCTCTAGTCCTACTCGCATGCTGTTTCCATGGAAAATAAAGGAAAACCAGAAAAGAAAATCATATGCGTGCACGCACACACATGAATTTATTTACAAATCATTGAATGCATGCACCCCACTGTCAGGCACCTGATGAGTAGAGAAGCTCCTCTGTTCTCCAAGCCCTACATTTCACCCACAGTTACTAGGAAACAAGAGGCTCAGAGCCTGTTGTTGAGGATATGAAGGTGCAGCGAAGCAACAGACCCAAGGAAACGTGGACACATGATCACAGAAGGGAAACTCAGGTTAAATGATGTATTAATGCTCTGTGCTACATTAGGAAATTACTGCACCGTACATTTTTTTTCACCGTTCATTGCCGTTCACGTGCTGCATGCTCTGTTTCAGTCTGACAGTACGGAGATTTCATGCAACTTCTCATTTCAGATAACAAGAAGAATTTTTAATGCTGGCTTTAGTTTTCTTCTAAAAAGTCTTGTAGGGTCATATGCTTGTGTTAAATGTGTTCACAGAGAAGATGAGCCTACTCACCAGTTCTTTCTCATAAGCAATGAACTGACCTTATTGTGCATGCGTGCCAGATCACTGAGCCATACATCAAATAATTGATCTCCCACAAGGTATTTGGAAAACTTGTTCAGCACTCCTAATGGTAGTCTCTGTGTTGGCGTACACCAAGCTATATGTCTTGTATAAGCATTGCATATGTAGTTTTGCATTTACTTGTGTTAATTTATTTAAGGAGGGGAATCTTCATCGTTCTTCGGCTCTTATTTGATCTACATTGCAGAGGTGGAGGTGGATAACTCTTCCTCCTATTGGTTCGACTGAGCTTTTTTCACAGTCAGAAATTTGGGACTGGTCGTTTGTCCAAGTTTTGCAGCTTTTTCTTCTTGATATTTGCATGGTGCCAAAAATGCCATTGTGGTAAAATTGTGGTAAAGTATCAACTCCGCCTCCTAGTTGGCAGGAGGAATTTAGCTTTAATGGCTTTGGAGCTACAGAGAGAAGCTCCAGGCTTTGGCAGCAAAGTTCTTCCACTTCAACCCACCTCCTCTTACTGCCAAACAGATGCTCTGGAGATGAAGGACTGTACACAGATGGGTTCATGCTTGTCATTCAAAGCTATGATATTTGCTCATTCAGCTGAGCATTGCCAAAAATGTCCTCTTTAGAGAAATAGAGGATGGTGCTGGATGGAGATCATCAGAAAAAAGTCACATAGTTCTCAGATTAGCAGTTTGTTCTCTGTTTAATTGCTCCCTGCACATGGTGATCCCGAGTTCTAGTTATTCGAGCCGTGTCACAGCATCAGCTCATGATACCAACAAAAATCATTCTTTCCTCACATGTTTCACCGTCACACCGAAACAAAGCTTGAAATATTCATATCGTCATAGAATTATTAATGCACTATGCCCTCTGGAGGGAATTTGTATTTTACTGATGTTATTAAAAGACATTCTGTTTCTCAGCTGTGGAAAACGCCAGAAAATGATCACTGGAGCCACTGTGGACTTCCTGCTTATTGCTTTGTGTCTTTTGTCGTGTTGGTGAAATTACACAACTGTCGGCTTTGTTTTCCTCTCACCTTCTGTGCCGAGCTGAGTGCGAAATGAGAATTGAGAAACCACATCTGAAGTAGGGTAAAAACACTCTTGGATACAGCTTGAATTGTTGCTTGCAGAGAAGATAATTATGTTGTGTTCTACATGTGCATTTTGCACTGCTCTCTATACAATAAAACAACAGTTACATTGCAAACACTGGACAACAACACGTTTGGGAAAACTATCAAGTTTCAGCACATGTGGATATATTCAGTGATATATTGTTGACTTTTTAAAATGCAAACTTCGATGCCAAATATGAAATGTTGAAGCTACCGAGTTGCTGCTTCTGTGGTTCTGCTCGTCTTAAATCTACACAGACAATCTCAACCACAACTTCACCAAGAGGGAGAGAAAGATGGAAAGGAGTATCTTTATTTGAAGTTGATCCTTCCTGCATTGATATTCTGTTCTGGTTTGGTGTATAAGCCTGTTAACCAGAAACTGTTGTTGCTCTGCATGCTAATGGGGTTTTGTAGGAGAGAGGTCTCACCTTGTGCAGGCAAACAAAGAGTGTTTTGTGTGTGATTTGCATGTTTGTCTATTGCACTGAATGTGATATTGTTTAGTTAGACTGTTGATAATTAGCACATCATTAGGAACATTCAAGGGCTTCTGCTAGAGGTGTTACAATTAGTCAATTAATTGAATTTAATTACAAAATGCTACGACAGAGTCCAGTAATCTCTTGTTTTACTGCCATAAAGACATCCTTCTATGCTCATGTACAGGTTTATCATTTTTAAACAGTTTTTTTAATCATGACATACATTGTTGCAGCACATTGTGTGAAAAGTCCGTCATACTAATCTCAGATCTTTTTAAGGCCCGTCCCCTGATAGCCAGGGTTTGCATTTATTGGTCAGTTAATTGATGCATGATGGTGATTGTCAGAGAGCTGCTCAGCCCTCAGCTTTTGTGTAATTCATTTCAGTCATAGTTTATTTTTTTATATTTGCAAGACCATTTTTTTTGGGGTATTTTTTTTAATTGAAATATCACTGTGCCAAGACAACAATGAATTTGTTTTGTTCTTCAAGAGTGTTAAGCAGTAATTACATGTGAAAGTAAGTTGCTGTAGTCCTTACACGTCCCATCATGGTGGTAGCCTATCAGATGTCCATCTATTCATTATCGGTACTGTTTATTCTAATAAAGGTGGCAGCATGGTGGTGCAGTGGTTAGCGCTGTGGCGTCACAGCAAGAAGGTTGCTGGTTCGAGCCCAGGCTGGGGCAGGTTGTCTGGTGACCTTTCTGTGTGGAGTTTGCATGTTGCTGGAGCCCATTCCAGCAATCACTATTAAATGTCATGATGTCAGAATGATGACAATAATGATGAAGATGATGCTAGTGTTAGTGAAGCCGATGTAATTGAATTAATTTAGCAGCTTCTGAGCACTATGCTATTTCAATTTAAGAAACATAGTTTATATTATGTCAGTGTGTGGTCTAATTATTTTTATTAGAAATGAAAATGATTTATTTCCATGTTATGTTTATTAAATTCCATCGTTGATACATTTTATTAAAATTTTAGAAACATTTATGTGAATTTGTTGTCATAATATTGTCCATCCAATGAAGATCTTAATGTGATCTTCCTCTAAGAGTTGATGTTATTAAAGCAGTGTTTTAAAATAATACAGCACCGAGAGTAAAAATGTTGGCTTTGCCTATTCATATTTTGCACCTCCTCATCTCCTCTCATCCATCATGGTACCATAAAACCCAGGAGTCATTCCCAATCAGCTATGTTGGAAGCCATCTTAAAATGCAGCTGAGAGATGCTTGGAGGTTTTGTAAGCATGTATACACCAATGCAATCTGCATAAACGAGGACACTGTGATGTCCAAACATGGTGCTGTCCATATTGTAAACTAAATGAAAAGACATCTAAGCATAGCCCGAACAGCTTTTATCCAGATATAATGAATACTGCCGTATGCTCCAACAAACACTGCTTGGATTATGCAGCTGGGTAACACAGCATATTTAACTGATGACTGTTTAAAATGACCCTCTGAGGCAAGATTGTCTAATTAAGCAAAATGCCCCATCTCTGTTCTCCTTATGTCTGTCCTCTCCTTCTTGGTTTGCATATCTGGTAAGACACAAGCAGAGAAGAGATAAGGGGCTTGTTTGAGGCATGCAAATTTAAACATTATGCAGGCTGAAGGTAAATATGTTTCATGTTAACATAATTAAGTAATTCAAGATGGATTAATCCAGACTTTTGAAGTGTTTCAGGCAAGAATAATTCCCTTAGTGGGAATTTTGGGCTTTGAAACTTTCCAGACTGTAAGCCTAAGGACAAAGTTGCATAAAGGAACCCCTAAAGCTGACATATGAGGATTTATTTTAGATGTAGGACAATATAGCTTTAAAAAGGCTGCATATTAGTAAGGGCCAATTCCACTTAGTTGTCTGGACATCAGTTTAAAATCCAGAGTTTTCTGATTATTTTAATATTAATGCAGCAAAACTGGAATCTATTGGTATTTTGTCCTAGAGATTTGGTTTCACAAGGATAAACTGTTTGGCCTATTGACTGATTATTTAAACATGAACAAAAACAAAATTAAAAAACATGCAAGGAACACAATACAACTTGTTTTTGTGCAGGCATTTGAACATTTAATGTGTGCTTTTTTTGTGTCAATGCGTTTTCCTTTTTTTTCTCTGCTATTTGTGAAAATGACAGCTGGCTGTGTTTTGAATGATTCATGGCGAATACTAATGAGACATCCTGCAGATGTCTTGGAGAAGCCAAGTATTGTCAGGGGGGAAACTGGTCACCTGCACTTATTGGATTCATGATTTGTCAGGAAAAAAAAACCTGATGCATCAAGTTCCTATTTTCCTTTTTGTACCCTGCTTAATTCAACCTTCTGAACCGCATGTGTTGTCATGGTAATTCATGGCACTTGGACAATGCGGGCGTGATTGAAGGCAATATGAAGATCAGACTGAAAAAGATAATTGTTTCTGCAGATGCTTCACAGTGGATGAGAAAGTACAACAAGATCTATCAGTAAAAAGGTCACTGGGAGAAAGCACGTCAGCACTGTGCAGCAGAGGGAGGCCCAGGAGATGTCTAATAACAATAGGCACCAGCGTTAGCCTTCAAAATGTGCCTCATCGCTCTCCTCTTCTCCTCATTTCCTCCTTTGCACTCTCTCTCTTCTTTTCTTGTTTCATCTTCACGGTCGGATATACCTGATGCTGCCTGGGCATAGCGTGAGTTGCTATTGATTTCTCTTCCCTCTGCTCTCCTGGTGGGTGTTTGACGCAGGGGTTTGGTGACACACAGAGCTTTGTTGTGGCCTCTTGCTCCTTTTCAACATCCGTGGTCTGGTCCAGCCTATCATATCATGAATAATTGTTCTATCTGGGTGTTCTTTCACCCTGAAAGGATGCCCTCTGAATTCTGACCTTACTGGTGTCAGTCTGAAGCCGACGACTACATGACTTTCCATTTTATCAGGACAAACCTAAATTATAGCAAAACCTTTTCATTAGAGAAGGAAACATCCCCGTGACCATGTAATATATGTAAAGTAGTTTAATTGAATTTTAAATGGCTGCAGATGTCATTACTTAAATTGAAATTACAGCCAAGGTTACCTGTAAAGTGGATCCTCATGATGACCAAACAAGATGAGGAAGAATCATGTCTACAATCTGTCAGTGAAAATTTCACTGCAATTAATGTCAAAACTCAATAAAGTAAATGGATCGATATAAAAATGACAGCTTGTTCTGTGGAAATATACAGAAAATCCCCTGTTTTTGTTTATTTAAGACATTTGTTGTGTTATCTCTCGCTCATCTCTGAGGACTTCCTGCTTTTCTTGTTTAATGTTACTAAAAGGTCTCCATAAGACCAAAACCTGACCTGTAAACCCTAAAAAGCCAAACATATTATATGTGATATATGCAGTTTTTGACAGATTTTGCGTCACTTTAAGGGAGAAACTTTACTCAATCCTCTGTTTTACACCATGTGCTGCTGGTCTCCTGCACCCTGGTGGACACCCGACTGCAGAAAACAACACTACAATATTTCTGACCCATCACGTGGTAATAAAGAGTAAAATACCAAAAAATAAATAGTTATTTTTTTCCAGATTTTATTTTAGAGACAAATTAAAGTCTGCAGATAAAAAGGAACTGGTCTCCACTGTTGTTCTTTTGGGCTTTAAAGCATAAATCAATAACGTCTGATTGCTCTTATTGTCTGCATCTATACTAATTTATCACAAATAACAGCACAGTCAGACTTTTTTTAGGTCATTTGGATGCTTTGTCTCTCTGAATATATCGTGTCCACCAGTAGAGACAAACACACACAGGCAGACTGTCATCTGTTTTTAGATACAAACATTTTATGTGACAGATTAACTGACTGAGACTGATTGAAAATCATTATTTGCAGACCATTGCCACGCTTTCAGTTGGTTTACATGCTCATGATACCAGAAAAAGCCACTTACACTGCCAAACTCTTGTTATCTTTCATGCCAGCCAGCCAGTATTATGAATTCAAGTCACCTCTCACCTCTTAAATGGAAGCTGCTATTACAATCCCCACATCATCTGTTTAAAACCAACCCGAGGGCAATTAGGAGACATTGTGCTGTGACACCTTTATCACACATAAACATCTTTCTACATAGAGTGTGCATTTATTTTTATGTGAGTTCGACAGAGACTCCCGGTGTGTGATTACATCTTTACTCCGTTGTATCCTCCCTTTGGGACAGGCATACCTGTTTTTAGCTTTGCACTTAGCGTTGCACCTCATTCACAGAGTTACAGCTGTCGTTTGCTGTCATTATCATAATCATCACATTACCTTTCCCTCTCTGAGACATAGTCACTTTATTGAACAGAAGCTGTAAAAGATGCCATTTTGCTTTATATAAGAGAGGCTTCTGAAAGAGTTCAGTGAATCTTTTAAAATATGTAAAGAGATTTTGGGGTCAACTCTCTGTGTGTGTGTACATATTATCTTTGAGTATAGGGGTAATTGTCAGCTTGCTTCGCAGCTTCGACTGGACGCTTTCGGTGGAAGGTATCTTGTCGGTGTGAAGCGTCACCAGAGCCGGGGATTGCTTCAGCGCTTGTTTCGCTCACTTATTGCCTTTCACAGGCTTCTGGAAATCTAATTTACTACACACCACAACTCGCGTCTCGTGACACAAACATGCTTGTTGTAAATCTGTCTGGCTTGTAAATTCATTTCGGTCACATCTCATTGGTTTTCTATCACTTTCACAGAGGCAACTTTGGAAAACTTGAGATTTTTTGGATTTGGTCCTGATGCAGAAAGAAAAATAGATTTGTAGTTACATTACAGAAACATCACTCTGCATTATCGATCCGCACACTTGCTTAATATAGAACAGATATGGTTGTGCTATTATTATGACTAAGACACTGAGAACTCCCTTTAATGCACTCTGGTTCAGTTTTATGACTGAAAGATCCTGTTTAATCTAATTAATATTAATAATTTTTTATCTAAATGAAATGTCTTTTTAATCTTGTGTAAACTAGTTGCAAATAAGTAAAAAAAAATCTAATTTCTGTAGTCTGTCAGTGAAAATTCTTCTTTTTGGAGGAATAACATGGAGAGATATTAAGTGAAAGAAGGAAATGAACAAATATTTATAGCACATTCTTCTTAATGACTTGTGTGTTTTTTTGTGCAAAGCTTCTCATCAGTCTGTCATTCTTCATAATTATAAAAAAATAGTGTTTGTGGTCTCAACGTTGACACAGATTACAGTGCCTTTCACATTGATTTTCAGACTCTGCTTCCCTGATGACTTTTGTCCACAAAAACCTTTATTTCTCAGTAGCATTTTCATTCACCACAAAGCGCATATATATAGATTTGTACTGTTTGTAGCTTTATCCATTTTCAGATAGTAAATCTCACTCTCAGAGCTGTCTTTAGTTCCCATCTTGTGTCTTGCTTTGCTTTTCCTTAAAGGATTCAACTCTACATAAGTAGACATTACGTATGATGACTGCTCTCTGCACTGATCCTCAGGTCTTTTGCATTTGCACATTGAAAAAGCAGTAGATGATAACAAAATGTGTGTTTGCACATTTGACTCTGTGGATTTGTGCACATCTGAAACCAATCTTCTCTTCAGAGAAAGGTATTATGCAGCGTGTCTGGCTACATTTAACAAAGCGAGGGAGGTTTCTCCTCCACGTGTGCCATTATTTGCATGTGATACAACAAGCATGACATTTACACACCGGTGGGATCATTCTGTGATTGTAAAAAGCTGGTAAACGTAGCATCTGGCACATGCATCTAGCTTTGGCTGTGTGCGTCTTTCTTGGGCGGGGTGAGCAATTCTGGTTGCACCTTGGGCCACCACTGCCGTCTCTGCAATCACTCTCCCATTGAGGCCAGCCTTTCATCTCGGGCCTTTCAGAGAAACCTTTCAGAGAGAAGGGAGGGATGGAAAGAGGGAGATCAAGGGAGAGAGAAAGCGCCAAGGAAAGAGGAAGAGAAGTGCTTCTGCAGCCCCAAGCGCCCGTTTCCAGTCCTCACTGTGAATAAGCCTGGTGCCGATGAAGAGCGCAGATGCTGAAAGAATGTATATAGCTGCATGTGTGCTGTAGAGAACAAGAGCAAGTGGTGCTGTTAAAGCATATTGTGTGTGTTCACTGTGTTATCAGGCAGCCTATTTAGCTTTCTGCTATATTCTACCTTCAATGTTGCTTAAAAACATGATCACTGAGGCGTAATCTTGCTGTGGGAGGGAAATAGTAATCTGCAGTTACAATATTGTAGATTACATTGAAGGAAAGTAAAGATGCACTGGGCAGTTGGTGGTACAGTCTCTGCTGTGCAAAGCTGAGTGAAGCAGGTAGAGTGGATGGACAGAAGCTGATTGCTGGGAGTCCAGGGGTAGGAGATGTTTGGCGAGGACTACCAAGTGTTCTTACCTGATGGGCGGCCGCTGGGCCAGGTGTTGGTGCTGGAATGCAGAGACTCTGCTGCAGGAGGTAAGCCGGTTCTGTCTGCCGCAGGCATCCATTCTGGAAGATTTCAGCCATAACATGACTCTCACAGAAAACTCTATCAGCGCCAGGCTTTGAACTCCGGGCTGCTTTAAAGTTTGTGAGCTGAAAACTTTCATCTTTTTCACTTTGTTTGACATCATCAGGTTTTTAAGTGATGTTTTGTGCTGCATTAATTAAAATGAAGCAAAAACAAGCTTTGTTGTCTCTCATAAATCATTCAGGTCTAATTTATCTGTCAAAGATTACCAAAGATGACACAGTGCAATGTGAAATAGCTTCAGGATTCTCTTTGCTCCTATTGCCCTTTTTGTCATGATGCATATGTACATGTGCATTCACATTTCAATATTTGGTGCTGTCTTCTCTGGTTGGACAGTTTTCTGTGAGCTTTGGCGTTCATTTGATATCTGAAATAGTTGGAGCAAAGAGGGGGAATGTTTTTAAAATATCTTCAAATCCAGAAGAAAAAGGAAAAGAGATGACAACTTCCTGTTTCTCATCCATTGCTTTTAACTTTCTATCCACCTACTCGCCTCTTTAAAGCCAGAGCTGAACAGGGAAAGAGGCTAATTAACCACTCCACCTCATTCAAAAGGCTCTGAACCCTTTAACAGAGAAAATTATGGCATGAAAAGTATCATAAGGCTGCACGATGGAGTAGGGGTTAGCACTGTAGCTTTACAGCAAGAAGGTTGCTGGTTTGAGCCTCGGCCAGGTAGTCAAACAGTTGTGTGGAGTTTGCATGTTCTCCCAGTGTATGTGGGGGCTCTGTCCAGGCAAAAGGTGTGCACGTTAGATTAATTGGTTACTGACTTGTCCCTAAGCGTGAACATGAGTGGTTGTTTGTTTCTTTGTTGTTCCTGTGATGGACTAGTGAGCCATCCGTGGTGTACCCTGCCTCTGCTAATGAATAAATGAAAGTATGTAGTTTACCAAAATGTAAAGTAACAACAATGTACAAACTTTATCTTAACCTTATTTTTTGTTTCTTCTCTTTTTCTTCTTTGTTATACAGTATTTTCTGTGTGACAAACACCAGCACTGATCTCATATGTTTTGCCTCTATGACATCACGCTTTCGGTTTGTCCGTGTCAGTCCTGCGTGAAAGCCGTGCCATGATTAATCCGCTGGAATATCACTGTGGCCTCACAAAACACATTAACGTTAGCACAACTCGACAATCTAAAGCCTAATCATCAGAACGTTTCTCAGATATCCAGCATGATGAAAATCTGAAGTGATAACATTTTACATCCAGAAGGTCATTCTCACTGTTACATCACACTATGATGCATTTTTCCTGCCTTGAACACTGAGCCCCATATCTCGGGCACAGAAGTTCAGATGGGTGTAAAACAGCAGCTTGTCAGGCTGTTGGAGACGATAATTCTGGTTTCATTATGATTCAGTATGATGATAGAATGTAGATCTAAATCGAGCCGAACCATGGAGCATCCACACACTGAACATCTGCAACAGTTTTCAATCCATACATCTGCAAACACAGGGAAATATGATGGTAATGACTTCCACCTCAGCGACAAGACAATCAAATGCCGTTAATTGGTGCTGGCACTATAACACTCAATCAGGATGCATTCTCTACAGCTATGAACTGTGATGGAGAAAATCAGAGTGTGTATGTGTGTGCAGACAGCTCCGCTTTCAGCAGATGATGATCGTGACAATTATTAATCACGATTATGAGTCTTGATGAATATAAGAAGCTGAATTTACTCTCACGCTTTTGGCTGTTTGGATTAGCAACCTGGAATGTTTTTTTTTAATAAAATTATACATGTTATTGTAATTAATGTGGCTTGGACGGATGGTATAAGAGGATATCCTGAGTAGTGGAAACAGACTTTCTTGTTTTAACTTGGGCACCCTGCCTGTCACTTTGATGACAGCGATTTTAGAACAAGTAAGACTAAAAAAAAAAAAAAAAAGTCAATTCCCTGTCAGTGATTATCTTGGTGACAGACTAAGAAGCCTCTCTTTGTTTGGAAAACAAAAGTGAAGAAGGATGGAGCTGCTTGAAAGAATGATATTTTGCTGTGTGTGACAGCAGAGAGAAATTTGGAGACAGTGGGAGGAATGGCAAGAGTGTGCATGATTGAGATAAGCGACAGATAGATGGGGAGCCAGGCAGAACTCCTCTCCCACACACTGGGTTCCCAGAGATGCCTCCCACAGAAACTGTGAAGCACACTGCGGTTGTACTGTCACACAAGGACATATGAAGGACGCAGGCAGAGGGAGACAAAGAGGTTGGCTGAACCTGGCAGAGAGAAGAAATGATAGACCTTTCTATTCATGGAATAACAGTACTGGGGCTCCCCATCATAAAAACATTTTTAATCACCTTAAATCACAAATTTTAAAGTAACACCCCTATTTTTTTTTGGCCATTTCACTGACACAAGCTTTTAAATACCTTTGACTTGATATATTGGATGACTGGTATGGCTGCTAATGATGCAGTTTTACAATTAATGTTGGATCATTGTATGTGTTTGGATTTAAAAGCTTTAATCTGAATCTGCACTTAATTAAGTTCATACGATTCAGTGTGGAGCCTATTCTGTGTATATTTCTCTGCTGCTTGCAACCTTTGATGGTCTAAAAATTATTCCTCCACATTATTTAGTCAATTATTTAGTGCACACTTTATACAGATAAGCTTATGTTTCAAGCAACATTTTACCAGGTGTTTTCAAATGATCCAGACAAGACCCAGAGTGAATTTCTTTGCCTGTATATGTATATATATATATATGCTTTCAGAAGCAGAATCGAGCATTGAAGTAGTTTCGATCCAGCAGTGGAGGTAGTCACACAGCCAAATCAAGCTGTAGTCAGTATAATGGAGCTCAATGCTTTAGCCACCAGTGATGCTCCCATTAAGTTTATTTTTTCATGTTCCTGTCTTAGTTTTGGAGAGCACAGACTGATATGCCACTGAGATTCTTGATTATTCAGTAACAAGCAAACGCGAACAAAAGCAGCTTTATGAGGATGTCTGGTAGAACAATTGCTGTGTGAAAAGAGGTTATGCTGCTTTCTTCCATTTATTTTCAGACATGCCAACAGAGTTGCTACGGAGATGCCGTGCTGATTGTTTGATTAGACCAAATCATTTGCTCAGAATGTCCATATCTCACAATGTCAGATGTACAGCAACTAAAAGGTCCAGACATCCTCATTGTTTAAATATCCGTTTTATTTAACAGAATTAAACGGAACAGGATGGTGGAGCAGAAAGCATTAGAGGATGTGGATGACATAATAAAAGTCAAAGTTTTTTTTAGATTTGTTTTTCTCGCAGTAGCTTTGTTATTTGATATTCAGCCCACCAAGAGATTGATTTCTTTTCTTCAAGTTGTCACGTCACAAGTCTTCAACAGGGCAATTAGGAGATGTGATGATGTTAGCCAGCACGACTGAGCCTAAAGCAGCTGCTTAATCCTATATATCTGAGTACTATTGACATACTGGGTCTTTGTATACTTCTCTTAAGCAATCTAACATTCACACCTACTGCATGCTGTGACTCAGAAAGTGTTAGTTTGAACTCTCCTTAGTGGACTCTGTTTTCCATTTGCTGCTTTGCCTTTTTTCCCGTTCGTTACGAGCTTCAGAACCTCGTGAGCCTGTCATTCTTGTCATGTATTTAAGTCCTATTTTCATTAAATTCTATTCCAGTGTCCTATCTTCATCACATCCTTCTCTCACTGCATTGTCTCTGCACCATGCTCTCTGCTCCATTTAGCTTTCCTTGGTAACCGTTTCTAGGCAGCAAGGTGTGAGCATGGCCACAGGAGGATTCTCTCTGATTGGCATTTTTGATCCTGAAGAGCAGTTGCCTGTGGACTAGAAAATTCAGTGATTTTTTTGGCTGCCATACACAAGCAGGCAAAGACTTAGTAGCCTTTATAGTGTGCTGGTGTTCATGAAAAAAACGTGGCACCTCTCCACTGGTTACTGATCTAATGAGGTGGTTGCTGCTGGTTCACATCGGATTCCAGTCAGTCTTTTTCCAGGCAGCACTGCAGGGCGAAGTTGCTGGCCTTTTCCAACTCTTGTTCAGCCACAGCTGGGAGGCGAGCGGGTTTGATGGGAAGGATCGGTCCCATGGGTGGCGCACTGAGCTATCCCCATCGTCCTGCTCTTCTCAGAGAGTCTATCTGGGTCAGACTTTGCGTGACCGGCAGCCTGCCATTATCACCACTCAGATACACAAAAAGGGAAAGGCTGGAAGAGCTGGAAGGAGCTGGGAAGACGTAAGGGAGGGGCTGATTGAGACGAAAAGGACAGAGTGCTTTCCTGCTGGTCTCCCTCTGGCAGGGTGACAGGACTGAACATTCCTCTCATGGGTCTCTGCTCCTGTATCCCTTTGACACATTCACACTCCTTGCCATCATTCCTGAAAGGTGACTACTTGGTGCAGACATGCACATAATTCTGCAAGGCCTTGTGCGAATGATGTCTTGGTTTTCTATCCCGACTTTTAGAAGCAGGTCTTTCTAGGGTTTAGTAAGTGCAGGCTCTCATTTGTCCGATTCTCACTGTAATAGCATTGACTCATACTTATTGTATGGTTCACTACACAAACTGTCACCATCATGATGTCGAGGTGACGAGGGCTCATGACCCACGCTATTTCTAGCCTGTCACCAGATGACAAGGGTTATCCTTGAAACCCGCCTCGACTCCTAGTTTCTCCCACACATGTGTATCTTTTTAAATTCTATAATTCACATCTTTCTTTTGAGTCCTTTCTTTATGTTAAATGTCAAGCCTTTTACCACCGCCTCTGTTTCTCTATGTCTAAAGGCAACCTACCCTCTTTGCACCCTCTCTAATTTGTTCTGCCTGTAACACCGATATGCAGTCAGGTGGAAGAGACAAATAAAGCAAATTCTGACCTGCAGAACTGGGAGATGACCTGGTTTGCTGTTCCAAATTAAAAAGCAACAAAAACTCTCCTGCTGTATTGTTCAGGATGCCCCAACATGAATGTCTATGTCTAAGAGACTGACCTCTGCTGCTTGTCCTTTTGATATTTAATCAGGTGATTGAGCCTATTAGAGTTAAGCAGAGTCCTATGAAGACGGGAGCATTTATAGAGACAGATGAGGAATCTTAAGACCCGAGAGGAAGATTAAGCCCGATGGATGGCAGCATTTGAAGGAAGCCCATTAATTCTGGCTTGCTAATGTTCTAGATGACTGTAGAAAGACATACCACAAAAGTTATACGAGTTTTTTTCTTTACATTTAAGCACAATTGTAGCACTGAGATAAGCAGACAGAACTTTTTTGCAACCTTATTTTTGTTCTCTATGGGAGGAGCAAGTCTTTGGACTCTTTTTCTGTTGCTGAAAGACATCGCAAAACAAAAATTGTATTTTTATGGTGTATATTCATAGAATTTTTCTCTTTTCTCGTTTGTTCTGTACGACCGGTGTTAGTCATATCGCAGTGAAAAATGCAAAGGTGCAAAGATATAAAACTATATTTTATGAGGCTCAACAACTACAAATGATTACTTCAGTTCTAGGCCGAGGCTGTAGGGCGAAGAGGGTTGTAAAGCTAAGACTGAGAGTTTCTCTTGGATCTGACAGGCTTAAAGCAGTAAATCCACACATCTCTCCTGACAGACTGCTGAATTATGTGTTCTAGACCCACCTGCTAACAGGGGAATTTCCTTTGGTTTGAAGGACTTCAGATGTGCCTGTTTTTGATGTCATAAAAATGGCGGATTAAAAACTATTTTAACGTTTTTGATAATTGACCTGAACGTGAACTCCTTTGTTACTGAGACAGCAGCTCCAACAGTCCCCTGTGAGCTTAATGTAGCTTCTTAAAAACAACAAAAATGTTGTGACCTGTGGTATGTTAATGAGGATCAGTGTTTTTGTGTGTTTGTGTGCATCTATTTGCAAGTACAGTAAATGAAGAAACTGCTTTCCATGCATGCAAGTTTAATGTTACACTGAAGGCGTGTGCCAAACACTTCCCTCGTCAGGATGTTGAATATGCATGTGGTGGTCTGTATCTCCTGACACTGGTTTTGATGCCTCATTTCAGGATATCCATCAATACAGATTCCTGATGCAATCCCAAGCTGTGTTCCACATTACATGACCCCCAACCAGATAATTGCATCTGCTGCCATTTACACAAGCAGCCACGCTAAATGAATGAGTACTTGCAACATCAAAGTAAAGCTTGGTAATGTCAGCTGATGTTTGCAATTTTCAGGCGTTTTGATATGTTTGATTTTGGGACAGCATGTATCAAAGTGATTTCAGTGTCACAACAGATGCTAATGGAGTTTGCAGAGTTAAAAAAAAATCCTTGCAAATTTGCTTTGGATCAGGGATGGCTCTTTTTAGAAACACGGACAGAAATCCACCTCAAACTAAAACATTTATGTTTTCTCAGTGCAAAGGATACAGGTAACAAAGAGCTGAAGGTAACTATATACTGCAAAAAGACTATCATCATCCACCATCTAAGCATCTGTGTCAATGTCTTTTACACTAACATATCATAGTTGTCTTGCAGCTAGTATTATATTCTCATATTAGTCACAAAGTTGCTTGTTTATATTTATTAACATTAATTATTTTCTCCTGATTACTTTTCTTTTTCCTCACTCAAGCTGCTCTATTTTGGGTCTGAGACTCATTTCCATTCATTGTTTTTCTTGATATATTTCCTGCCCATCCCTGACATTGTCATGGAAGGATTTATATAAAAAGGAAATAGGTAGTTACAGCACCTTTTGTGAGCAGGTATGGAAAATATAGCTCCTCAGTCAGTTTGGAATTAACCTAATTGTCTGGAGAAACCTGGAGAGAACTCATGCTGGCACCAAAAATGCATAAATCTCCTGACAGAAAGGCCCCAGCTGAGGTTTATGCTAAAATCTTCTTGCTTTAACATTGCTAACCAGCCTGCCCCTGTGCAGCCTCATTCTCTAAGATTAACTAATGTTTTGACTTTGACTGATAGAACCACCTGCTCACTGATTAGATCCTACTGTTGAAGTATGAAGTACCAATATTATTAAATGACTAATGTTTAAATGTGATGATAGGGTCAATACAAATCCGTAAATCACTGATATGGCAAATTGCAAAAAAAAGAGAAACAATTTGTAGTGGTAGAGGGAGGATCTTGTTGTATACAACTGTGCCACTAAATGTAAATACATCATCACACCAGAATATTTCACAGCTGATTAAATCAAACATTACACAGAGTTTGCTAAAAAAATTACAAAATAAATCAGTATTACAGGACTCATTAGAAATGTTTTTGTTTTTATTTTCTGATTTTTACGTTGGTCAAATAAATTTTTTTAATTTATTATCCTGATTTTCCAAACAGCAGAGCCAGGTATTACAACGTTAACCTGCCTGAGACATCGCTACCATTTGATTTGGGTATGTGATGCCAAAACTGATGTCTCATGACTAGAAGTGTCCAAAGCGGGAAAAAAACATGCAAAGAAACATTTCCTCTTGTTTTTTTCTGCTTCAGGACTCTACAGAGTTAAACAATTCCTCTTTCATGGATGTATTCACCATAATAACAGCACATTTTGCTGAAATGGAGTGGTTCTTTGCAGATGTAATGTTGTGTGTGTTGATGATTGACAAAGAGTCAGAGATCGAGAGCTCAAATTAAATTATGCCATAGACCCCAAAAGACACGCTGCTGCCCTGTTAAGCAGAACAAGCCCAGCATAGACCCTGTAATTCCTCCACAGAGTACATATATCTGCCTCATAGTCAAAACAGGGTTTGTTTCCATAATGTTATACCTGTTCTACCAGCAGGGGACATTTTCTCTTTATTATCTGAACTTCCCCTTTTGTGATAACCCTAATATTTCCTCATGTGGTATTCAGCATTTTATTGAAAGCATTGTTAGATACAATAGCTCATTACTGCCTTTTTTCAGCTTGCAGTTTGATACAATGTCTAAAACTATAGCCATTAAAATAGCCAATTAGTGACTTCATTAATGACATGCTCTCTATTTCTGCCCACATAAACCTTGTAAACACCTCCAAAAATGGTCAAATAACTTTAATTTAGTTGTTTTATTGCCAGCAGAACCTTTCTTTTTCTTCCAAGGACGCCGGGATTTATTCGGATAAGGTTAAGTAGTCAAAGAAACTGCTTGCTAATGCTGTAAATCCTCTTCAATAACAGAATATCTACTCTGGAAGTAGTTATACTATAAGTCAGCTCATCAACTTCACAGAGAAGGTAAAGAAAAAAGATTAATGTGATTGTGTATGACATTTCAACATTTAAACCCAGGGAAGGTGGGTGGAGGGTACCGCACAAGGTCAGGATTTAAACATACAGTATGAAGAAGCTACTGTAAGTCAAGGTGCACACACAGTGATGCAATAAAGCACGAGTGTTGACTTGAGCGCCTGTAATCTACCCCCTCCTGTGTAGTTAAAATTCCTGTCGTCATGGCAGCGGTTTGATGTAGTGGTCTTCTCCTGACTGTGATGGCTGCCGCTGTGTCGAATGCTAAGATCCAGAGCGCTACAAATTAACTGCTGAAAAGAGGGAGTGACAGATTGTAGCCGTGAAGGTGATGGAGCCTAAGTGTAGTACCGCGTAGCCAATACCCGATCGATATGTCGCACAGTCCTCTCCAACTTGGCGTTGAAAGGGCTGGCCTACTCCTGTTGGCTCTCCTTCAGACCCCACTGCCTCTGCTCACCCTGCAGAGCTGAATGCTAATACATCCCATGCATGCTCTCTAACAGTCATTAAAAAGCTGCTTAAGACATTGTAAGATATTATTCTTGTCATTGACATTGATTTGTGGGTTTAGTCTTTTTTTTAATCTAAATCTGAATAATTGCCAAATTTCTCTGAGATTTTGCACAGGATTAAAGACCAACATGAATAAATCTGTCAATAAACTGCAAATACAAGCTCACATGTGCGTATTAAAGAAAAAAAATAACACTATGGCAACTCAACCAGGGTAGGAGACCGTTGAAGACCGCACTTGTCAGAGAACAGGGTGGTCATCGGGGGGGAAAGGGGATTGATGGATAGACCTTCTGGGGGCAGCTTCACAGAACTGCTGAGCTAGTACAGCAGTATGATTAATGTCTATATCTGGAAGCCTATGTAACAATTTGAGTTCTATTGTAGGGGGAGTACTAAAGGGACGCAGTGTTGTGGCATATTTATGGCTCATAGTGCCAAATTAAAATCTGGTAACTGTTGTTAAACATTGTAATGAGCACACATGAGGTATTTGCTTGATAAAATGCAACTTGGAGTGAGAACGCTCTGCAGCAGTTTGCTTTTCTGTGCTCTTATTCTCTCATTGTATTGTTTTCCTCCTCTTTATCTTTCTCTTAAGTATTTACCGTTGCAGTGTCTATTACAAAAGTTATATAGGATACTTATTACAAGGAGTAACGTTGAGGCTTTTGGTCAAAAATGTAAAACTCTAATAGAGTTAAATCCTAAAAATGTGAGATTATATTACTGTAGAGATCCACATTTATATACTCTGTGTTGTGATACATAGTTAAACAGTTTATAGAGCATGCTGGGACAATACAGGACTGCTGCTGTTATTTGCACAGAGCCAGCTATGCATCCAAGATCAAATATTGTGCTGTCTGTTTTTTTTTTAAACAAATGGTATTACACATCTCCTAGTTGCTTGACTGTCTCTCCAAGGATGGGTCATGCAGCGAGTAAATAAAGCTGCGCAATATTTTCTTGCTTTGCTGTGTTTTGTTCCAGAAGCTCTTGAGATAAACTCAATGAGCTGTTGACGAGTTTCTCCTCGGAGAGAACAGTAAAACAGACAAGACTGGCTTTCCCTCACAGTGACATAGCTGTGTTTTGTAAAGCTAACATCCCAACATTGCTCTGATGTCTGTGTTGGATTCCTCGTGGGCCGATCACATCTAATGTTAATGTTACTTTGAGGTAATTTTTCCCTTATGGAGAAACTCCCCCACACAGCAGGGAACTCCGACTGACACACTTACAGAATCCAGTTAGGAAAAAGCAGAAATATAGAAGTTTTCCAAAACGGATTTCAACGTTGCCTTTCTGTTTCCTTAACTCACTCATGTCTGACTTGAGTCCTTTGTCACAAGGTGCAGCAGTTAGGCCTGTGGGGTTCCAGATCACATAAAACTGAGTTCTAACACTCACATTACATTGGATTACAGCAGTGAGGACCAGTGAAGAGTCAACAACACCTCCGAAAATTTCTGTGGGAAAGGGTAGATAAAATAAAACCTGGAAAACTGACAAACAATTCTGAGTAACATTCACAGAGTGGATCGGTTACCAGAAACAACATGGAGACACAAACAGGACAACGGCAGCGCTAATGGTATTATTTTGTGTGCTGCTTTAGTCGCTGACTATACATGAACATTTAATCAGAGATTGATCAGTGTGATGTTCATGGCTCCAGTTGAGGATCAAAGAAGGGTAAAACTGTACTTTCTGTCAGCTCAGCCAGAAACGAGTTGGAGTTACAGCATCTCTGTACTGCTCGCATCACACACACCACATCGCACAGCCCTAAGGTTAAGTGTTTTGACCCATGCTGCGGCAAAAAATGACAGGCAGATGTGGAAGTTTGTTTTTGTGGTTTTATAAAAAAGGTATAAAAGAAGTTTTTGCCCTTGTCATTTGTGTCAGTTCAGACCACTCTGCCTTGGTGAATCACATGCATTGTGAACGTGTCAGAGAGATTATTTAAACGACACTCAAGTGGCCTTAAATGAGGCAATCTCCAGCCCTGCCTATCCATTACTGTTAGCATCATGATTAGCTTGCAGGCATTTACTCAGCAAATCCATCCATCCTCTCTCGGCCATTTTCGCTCACTTTACTCCTGCACTTCTGTGTGCTCCTCTTCCATTTTGTCAATGTCTGCATTTCCTAAGACCAGCTCTTATCAGCTAACCCCCCCTCCTCTCTTATCTATAGCTCTGTGGGGTAAGAGATGTCCTGTGTGGCCAAGATGAGGTGTAATGAGGAGAGTACTTCAGCCAGCCTCTCTCACAAACACACAAGCTTAGTTTCCCACCTACCAACTCTCTCTATCTGTCTGTGGGACAATTTTGGTCTGTTGGTGTTACCATCTCTTTTTTAAAAAATGTTATTTTGTGGCAAACAACTTTAGTTGCCAGACAATGTTAATTAACTGCTGTGTGAGAGTAATTTTAAGCCAATAACTCCATTCCAGTAACCACAAAAATCAGTGGTTCACTGACCTCTGGCCACATATGAGTCCAGGTATTCCCAGATGCTTTTACTGTTCATATTGTTAACTGTGATTAATAGAGCTGCACAATATCAGGAAAACATGCAGTGTGTGATGATACTGTTAATATGATCTGCGATACATTAAAATTTGATGATGCTCTGATGTTTTCTCCCTCAGAGCTCCACAAGCAAAACTCTTAAAACTTAAACTTTTACCTAAAACAGTTTCTTATGGCTTAAAGACTTGTTGTGGACCAACTGTTTGACTGGACCATTTTTATTAGACCTTTCCTGATACAACCAAACTATTTTTGTTGTGGTATCATCTGCTACTGGAGTACACCATGGCTTCAAAGATTATTTTGTCTGGTCAGAAAAACTATTAGCAGTATTTAAAGTTTAGTAAGTATGCTTGTAGCCTGCAGCGTTACTTGAATCTGAAAGCAAGTCGGCTGACACTGCTTTCTCTGTGTTCCTCTCAGATCTTGTCATGTTTAGGCTTGTATGTAACTGGGATAAATATAAACTATTTAAGGGGTATTTTAGAGCACAGAGAACCGGCTAACTTCTACACCACAATGCTCCTTACTCAAAACATTTTTGAAAAATCTTATAGTAGCCAAATAGCCCTCCCATGAGCACAACAGTTTTGTAAAATGTAACAAAACAAATGTGAAGTAGTGTAGAACCTCCTTATTCATTTCCAGTTTTGAGTCGAATAAACACACAACAGTTTAACCACAGATGTGACATACCTCATTGGCACTCCTCTCTACAATATTATGCTATCAGCTCTGCCTTCTATTAAATAAGGTGTTAGGAGTACATGATCTTGGCAAGGCAGAGTAGGAATCTATTTGAAAAGGAAGAAAGGTCAGCTGCATCCTGCCAGGGCAAGTTAAAGCAGCGCTCCCATACTTTGCTGAATCTCCTTAGCACTATATCAAATTCAGAGGTTAGATATGTTCTAACTTTACGTGTACTGTGGCTTTCAGGCAGTTGGACATATAATTCAGCCACAACAGACATTTTATAACTTATGCATAAGAAAAGGTATCCATGTGCACATATACAGAGTGATGAAGGATGCTTCAAAGCATCAGCAAAGAAGTGTAAGATGCAGATTATAGGGATAAACAACACTAAACACCCAGTTTGGAATCTGAAAAAAATTACTGCTCAACTATTAGACATTACTTCCATGTTGAAAACTTTTCTTTTTTCATGCGCCTGTGATTGACATCTGCGCGGCAACTTTATATAATCTGCTTTTAATGACTTTTATTTAATTTATGATTTTATTGTGATTTTTGTTGTTTTTATTTTACTTTACATCTGTAATGCTTTTACTGTTTCAATGTAAAGCACTTTGAGTTGTCCTGTACATTGATACGTGCTATACAAATAAACTTGCCTTGCTTCACTTACCAGTTTGTACTGTCTGGACCTTTTTCTTATATAACAACAATATTTATGATACAAGGCTGCTACCTTCAACTTTTTTCTTTATGGTGCATTAAGAAGGAAGAACGTTGATGTTTTACCCATCCATTCATGCACAAATATTCTACAGCTGGGTTGTGCAAACCAATTTAGGTTCTGCAAACGCACATGCAGTTCTTTAGGGTACCCCCTGGGTTTTCTGCGCTACAGCTGCAGTGAATGGGTGTGCAATCAACCCACAGTAGATAGGCGAGGTGTAGCTAAGTCCTGCAAAGTCCCACCTTACACAAGTTTGCATATTGTTTGTCTGGTACAGTGCCAGAGAGCATTGTGTCAAATATTTGGTCTGCCAGTGGTCGGCCATAAATGGACCATTACAAACTGGTGAGGATGATGAAATTTATGTTACACAAACCCCAAAACAATGTGGCTAAAGAAACTATGTATTGCCATTAAGAAAAAAACCCACTTCAGACATGTAGGGAGGAAGTATGACAGGATAAGGTGTCAAACACAAGCTGAACTGTTGGGAATTTAGTGGTTAGAAATGGAAAGATGCAGGAGTGCGATTAAAACAATGCTATTGTGAGGAGTTGAGACTTAATGAGCACAAAGAGGACAGCAGGTGGAACAGGAGTAAGGGAGATGGAGAGACAGTGGGAAGGGTGGAGGACAGAACAAACATAAGGATGATTGAATGTGATGGAGAGAGGGGGAGACCAAGCCTGTTTTCCAGATGCCTCACTGAAAAGATAAAGGGGAAGAAGGCGCTGTGATCCCCTCCAGGGAAATGCTCAGGGGAAGTAGAGGGCAATAGGAAGAGGGGGCAAACAGGGGGCAAGGAGAGTTCTCCAAGCAAAAGTGCAGGACAGGATGTTGAGCATCAGTAACACTCTGGGGAATGTATTGTGGCCTTTTTCTCCCTTAACAAATTATGGCCGGTAATGACCGAATTATTTATTTGCAGATAGAGTATAATTGCACATCTGAAGATAAACTAGTGGTAACTAAGCTAATAAATCTCAGATGATTCACTACAATCGCATGAATGTATGCAGAGACAACCACACAAACTGTGCATAATTTAGTTACATACAAGCGAGGGCGTGGTGTGTTACACTATCTGCTCCCTGCATCACAACACCTTCTCCACTGGAACATTAAGTAAACCTGCAGAGATGCTAATGCAATTACAGCACGCTTGCTCTGTACACAAATCAAAATAATTAAAAGGTCAAAGAGGACACAGTAAGCCATTAATTTCTCATCTGTATGAATTTGTTGGTGTTAAATTGCTTGCTGGGTAGAGGGTTGTTTTTCGGCAGTAGAGGATGTGCTGTTTGTGGCTTGTTATTTACTTGTCCTTGCGAGGCATTAACTCTGTCGCTTATTCGCACCGTTACAGTCTCAGACAGTGTGAACACCAGCTCACATGTCCCATACAATACATGTCTGACACAGCTGATACGCAGTGAATAATTAAATGTATGTTCGTGTCTGCTTGTGTCTTTGTGTGTTACCTCTGTGGGGAGTAAATCTCCGTGTTCAGCAGTTGTCAAACCCTATGTGGCCATTGTAAAGCTCAGCAGGTGCGGCGCTGCACAGGCTAAGATATCCGTGAGCTCTTCAGGGAGAAAGTAGTGGGTGGGCTTTTTTCTCATAATCCCACACATTCAGCTAAAGTTTTCACTAAGGTTTTTTCTTTCATTTGTGACACAGTGGAAGGCATGCACCGTGGTTAAATAAAAGTTTAGCATGTGCTGGTAAATCCCTTAAGACAACATTACATCCGTTTCTAGCCTTAAATAAAACCTACATTCAGTCTCAGAAATATTTGGACCATAAACCAATTTTAATACTCTGGGCTCTGCATGCCACCACACTGGGTTTGAAATTAAACATCTGATGCAATTTAGATTTAAATGTTCAGGTTTTAATTCAAGTGTTTGGAAAAAAAAATCCTATGAAGCCTTTAGGAATTGCAATCATCTTTATGTAAGATCTCTGTGAAGTATTTGTTCATTTAACATTACAGTAAATAAAATGTTCATTTTAAAAACAATAACCCTGTAAACATTACGAAGCACTAGGTTTCCTCCCTCCTGATTATGTCTTCGATTTTTACTGCATTAAGTTTCGTCTTAAGCAAGTGAATTAAATAGTCAATCATGTTGAGGTCTGATGACTCAGCAGAGGGAGAATATTGCATCTCTTTGCCATGAACACCTCTGGGTTGCTGTATGTTCTGGCTCATTGTTTATGTGTCCTGTGATGTTATATTTAGCCAACTTTGCTGAATCTGAGCTGAAACAAAATCCTTTTGCACTTGAGAATCGATCGAAGTGCTTCTTCCAGCTTTCATGTCGTAAATAAACACCACTGGAAACCAAACAGTTTACCAACCACAACTTTACCATGCTATACTTTGGATCATTAACTTTTTCTAAGCCTCTCCATACCTTTTTCTTCCCGTCATTTTGGTTCTGGGTTGATCTCAGTTGCATCTGTCAAAAGAATGGCAGGCGAGCCTAATCAGTCTAATCTGAATTTTCTATTCTGTAAGCTCCTTAATGGTTTGTACTGTGTGGGGAACCATCTATATTTGCCCTCATGAAGTCTTCTCTCTATGGTACACTTAGGTACTGATACTGGAGAGTTCTTTCGGTCGATGTTGTGGAGAAGTTTTTAGTCATCATAGAAAGGATCCTGTAAACATCCACCTCAGGTTTCCATAATGGGTGTCCAGGTCTCTTAGTGTTCCCAAGCTTAACAGTATTCTGTTTTTCTTTCTCATACCATTGTGTTTGTTTAATCACTCCTAGTGTTTCTATTTCTCTGATGCAAATGCCACACCCGGAATCAACTGCAGAAATTTGATCTGTTTGCCTAATGAACATTATTAGAGAAAGGGAGCAAAAGAAAGAAAGAATGTGACAGAACAACTTTAACTGGACTTTTACCAGCTTGAGAGAGCTCAGAAAAGAGACAGGATGCAAAACAGAATTAGCTTTTAAACATAAATCCATCCATCCATCCATCCATTTTCTACCGCTTCTCCCTAAACGGGGTCGCGGGGGGGCTGGAGCCAATCCCAGCTTACATTGGGTGAGATGCGGGGTACACCCTGGGCAGGTCGCCAGTCCATCACAGGGCCAACACATAAATAGTTTACCTGTTATTATTATCATGTGTTACATTTCTTTTACTGTGGTGAAACTGTTGGAGGGAAAATAATTCAATAAATTCTGTGAAGAGGTTTTACTAGAAAAAAAATGTAAATGTTCATGATTTAATCATTTCCAGATGTAAAATAATAATTTGTATTTGGTAATTAAATTAATACATGACATAACTCAGTATCAGCTGTGAAGGGAAAGCAAACCTATTTAATTTCCTTTCCTTTATCAGAATTTGTATTACATTTCTGGGAGTTAGAATACAACTCATTTAATTCTTTACTTTGAGTGAATGAGTTCTGAGTCTGTGTGATTCATTACATTTTCCCTGCATTTGACGCATTTAAGATACTGAAAATATATGAAGGATTAATCCTGTAAGGATAAATAAGGAGTAATCTGCTATAACTTTCGTCTTAAACTAAGTTTGTTTAGCAGAGTCACGAGCAGCTCACACACACTCATAACAGATTCTTGCCTTCACCTTTTCCTTCCTCTTTCTGAAGGCCTCCGAGGTGCAGATCTGAGTCTAACATATTAATTAAACATCATTGCCATCTCAGAGGAGCAGAGCAGCTAAGACTGCCTTCATGCACCTCTGATTTAAACCACAGCTGTTGGTCAGTGGGATTTCTAAGCTTTGCTGAGTTTTCACATGGACCTAAGCCGAGGCCCACTGGTGTTAATTACCGTAGCCCTCTTGTCTCCCCAGCCTGTGATTGGCTGTCCCTATCGGAGCGAAGATGTAAGATGCATGGGTGGACAGGCTTTTTTCTGCTCCTGTGTGGACGTGAAGCCTTCTCACCTTTCAGGTGGGGGGGGTTTGCAGAAAGGAAGAACGTAGGGAGAGGGAGACGAAAGCAGATGGGAAGAAGGGGGGTGATGGGGGAAGCAGGCAGGGAGCGGAGGTGTTGCCGGGGTGACAGATAAGGTGTATTCTGGGACTTTGGCTGGCTGACAGGACAGTCATAAACACAAACACACTCAGTGCTCACAGTTTGTGCAGCAGGTGCTCGCTCTGAAAGGTGTTTTTAAGGCCTGGGTGAGCCATGTTTTCTGCTGCCCTGCCCTGCTTGCATGGCACAACCGCTCAGATGGACATAACAGGGAGATGGAGGGAGCAGCAAATAAAACCGACAGGCAGGGACACGGAATCAGAGAGGAGAAGAGGCAGCCTTACTTTTATACTCTGTATGTGCATCTTTCTCACTCACTGTCTTTGTTCCAATACGCCTCCTGGCTCCCACCGCTTTCACAATCCTTTCGTCCCTCCCTTTTAACGCATTATTCTGTCTAAGCCAGTGTCCCAGTGAGGTGGCAGCTGCAGTGGGTGAATGTGGAGATGACTGGAGGGAAGGAATGATCTGGATGAAAAAAGAAAGTGGGGGAAAGAGGAGTAAGAGGAGCACAGATGGAGAATGCTGGGAAACCCTCAGGTGGGCACTTGGAGAGGAGGTTTCCATACTCTTTTCTATTTGTGTGTCCAAGTCTTTTTTATTTTGTCTACTTCGTATCTTTAAACTTCGTTCCACGGCACCCTTTTAAAACGGCTGCCCTTGTTTGGATGGTTTTGGTGTTTAATTCTGATAACTTGTTGGATCGAGGAACTCTGGGTGTGTGGTAGCACGTATGTGTGTGTAATTGTGGTTGTTGTCATTAAAGTCACGTAGCTCTGCTGTCTGCCTCTGCCTGCCTCCTGTATGTTCAAAGGCTCTGGAGCTCGGTGGCTCCTCTAAGACGCAAGCTGTTGCCTCATTCGTGATGCGCTCCTTCACAAACTCTGCCACCGCTTCCCGTGCACCCTTCGGGGATTTTTAAGTCATTTGTAGCCAGTCGGTTTTAGTTCATCTGATGTTTGTAGTTTCTTTTTTTTCTTTTTTCAGCTGCCTACTGATTCAAATTTGCTGTTGTTATGTGAGATCTTTTTTATAATGTTGCTGAAGCTAATTTGGATTTTCAGTCACAATGAGAACCTCTGCTGCATCTTTATTGACATGTTTGTTTCCAAGAAGATGTCAGCATACCATAAAAAAACAAAAAAAAAAACCAGAAAAGCCTTCAGTCAGCCAGTATTGCCACTCCCTTTTCCCACATTGCCTCATGTTCATATCCCAGTCTCTCTGCTGTCTGCTGATGTTTAGTGACAGCACGATCTGGGGAAACTAGTTGGATGATGTTAGCAGGACAGCTGGGCCTGCGATACTGGGTATTTTTCATAATTATACCACTCTAATGACCTCAATAACAGTGTGTGTGAGTGTGTTGCTGGATGGCAAGACATGACAAGTGACTGCTATTTCTCTCAGATCTCTGTTTATGATAACTTTAGTTGTGCCAGACCCTGATAAGACACTAACACACTCCCTTCAGATACAATAATATGGGATTGGTGTGTGAGTTTGTTTCTGTGTGATGGAGTTCTCATTAGCCCACCGAGATTTTTGTCAATAGAGGCCAACAACTCTCCTCCCATCTTTTGTCTTTTCATTCAATGCACACAAAATCACAAATTAAGCTGTGTGTAAGGGTGTGTGTCAGTGTGCACAGAGCCTGTGCAGAAATTCTTGATTTACTGCTCGGCTTTCTCTTGTTCTCTTGTCTTGCCGCTTCTTGTGAAGACACTTTGTTCCCCTGTTAATTAGTCAAGTGAAACCCCAGAGTTTAAACATTATTTATTCATTATGCCCTCAGTTCGATCTCATCGCTGAGTGGTGAGTTAATGTGTGTCTGTGTTCGTGCTTTTTGGGTGCATTTAGGATCAATAGCAGGAGGATGCAGGGTTCAAAAAGTCAGAACATCTAACACACACACACATACACAGACTTAAAGGAGTACACTGTTAGCAAAGCAGCAGCTTCAGAGATTAAAACATGGGAAGCTCCTCCTGAATAAATTACATCTCTTCCACCTCCTTCGAAAACACCTACACTTTGTTGTCTTTTTCAATGAGCTGAAAGTATGCGAGACAAAAGAACAAACAGGCAGTGGCACTTCCAAAGTGGCCAGCTGACATTTGTGTGCACTGGAATTCTTCATACTGTGGAGCAGATGAAAGTAAAGAATAATTCAATGCTTAATGAATCTTTTCTTGTCTTGCAATTTTGCTGTTTATTCACATAACAACTATCTTTTGTAACATTAAACGCCAACTATATTCCTGCTTAGTCTGATTTCAGTCTTCAAGGACCCCTGGCCTGCAGGTTGTAGGTCTTTCCCTGCTCCAACACACCCGGTTTGAATAAAATGGATCTCCCCATTAGCATTGTTGAGGCAATTAAAAGTTCTCTGTCAAGGATGAGGAGTCTGGTTGTATAGTGAAAAAGGATTACAAAGTTTATTGAACAAAGAAAACAAGTAACAAAGTTTAGAATTGAGATTCGATTGCACGGAAGTCTGAAGGGAATCTGATTCTCAACATCCAGGCTGCATCTTTTGAGTGTTGTGATCACGTCACGAGCATATCATCTATCATTCATATTAGAACAAAGAGATTGCCTTGTTGGCCAGTCGTGCTTAACACCAGGTCAACGTAATGAATTCAGGGAGCGTCTCTTCCAAATAACCCTCACAGAGGAACAACGAGATACAATGGCATAAAGAGACATTGAACCATTAATTTCTTTGATAATATAATGAGTAATATCAGAGTGATTAAGCTTATATATTAAATTTTCACAACAGCTTTTGTCAAATTCTGCACAAGTATGTTATTGACTTGTTATTTGAACCAGGTCTGGTCCTAGCAGTGGCTCTGAAAGGCTGAAGATGGACCAGAGTTTGGTACAGAAAAAGCATCCAAAAAACAATGAAATTGCACATTTGCCAATATCCTGGATGTCTGTAAGCAAATTGGTCAAAACTGGAAATTAAATGACGAAAGCAGGTGAATTCTCACAGAGAACAGTGAAATTAACCAGACAGATAAACATGAATCACAGAGATTTCGGCCTCAGAATGAGGAGATATCTAACGATGTTGTTTGCTCTGAGATGCCGGTAGCACAGCTGCGAAAGACATCGATTAACTGCTGTAAAAATCAGCTTTAATGGGCAGCAACATTTGGACAAACCAAACAAAACTTGTTTCAATCCATCTAAAAGTCTAAAGTTTGAAACTATTAATGCCTCTGATAAATATTAGATAGTTTGGTCATCACCTAGACGTAGATGCTTTCAGCTTAGATCCACATTGTGATCCGATTTTCTCCTAGTAACCCTCACAGTTTCATTAAGCAGCTGGATGCAGGGAAAATAGATTTATGTGAAGACAGAACAGTGAAGGAGCTAGCTGTCAGTCACACAGCTGGTTCGTTTGACTCACCAAAGGCTAAATGCATTGTAGGAGGGCTATTTATAACACTGATGTGTTGAGGCAGGCTTAACTTTTTCATTCTTCTCACCTACTTGCTGCAACTTTTCAACTTTCAAATTTCAGACCTATCCTTTATGAATCAACACTAGACTTTAAACTTGGTTTAATAACACATTAACACATATTGTTCACACTCTATATTCACTTGGACACTTACCAGTTAGCCACTCACCACATATCATGCAACCAAGAGTCACTGCTGCACAGAGGCAGAATCAATGTCCCTTGAGCTCTTATGTTACATTAGAATTCCCTTTCAAAGGATTCAGCTTTGCGTAGCTTAATTTTCCTCCAAGCATGGCTGAAATGTTAGCTGGAACTATGCTTGTCACGGCCACAGAGACGAGAAGACGAGATGTAAGGGTGACATTGGCTGTGAAGAGAAAGGGAGATGATGAAGGGCTCTGGATGTATTTCTGAGAGTCCCTCTCATCCTCAAAGTCAGGTTTCACTTTGATACATTTTTTCTCTTTGCAGTCTAGTTAACTCAGGAACAGTTGACCTCTGGTGTTATAGTAGCTTTTTCACAGCAGGGATTTTTCCCACCATCAGTGTTTCAGGTTTTATTAAGAATCTTGTCATTAATCACTATTACCTTGGGAAAATGTTTTACATGCGCTACTACACACGTAAATATGAGTTTAAATGATTTCTAACAGATGGATGCACAAACACATAAACATCATTGGTCTTGCTGAATGATAAGTAACCTAATACTGAACTATAGTGGTATAGTTCTGATTAAACATCCAATTCTTCAATGCTCTCCATCAGAGAAGCCGTTTTCTCCAATGTGATCAGAAGACTGTTAGAGACCAACTTTACTGACTGTGAGTTGCTCAAGGACACTTTATTGTAATGCACGTATACATTCAAGGATTTTTACTATGAGCTGGAAATGATTAAACCACATGAAAAATGTGGCATAATGAAAAATTGCCTGCATCTAATTCTCTAATGTCTGCAGCACTTCAAAGCACAATCAACCCCATTTAACCTGGGAATTATTAGAATATAGATAATTTGTTCTGCTAAAAACCTTTGCATCAGAAAATAATCTGAGCTGTATTAATGAAAATGATGAAGGGCTTTCATCTTCAATTATAGAAAGTCACCCAAATCCTTCGTTGTTATTTTATCGGCACCAACATACTGTTTTATCTTACCTTACAATACATTTTGACATTTTTCATATAGTTAAATTAAACTCCTGCTTCATTTTTTCTTACACGCTGAGCATGCATTTCGGTTCCTTATTATTGCAAGATGCAGGCAGTCTCGTTTTGTTTGCACAATCAGTTAAGAGTTAGATTTCAACCTTAAGGATTGTTTGTAATTATTGGAGTTTGAAACTTGATCTGATATTTCTTTAAACCAAATATAGATCAGTGTTTAAAAAAAACTCTTATTTCTTTATATTTTGCCTCCAAGAAGACACACATCCATGTAATCTTTCGATGTGTTCTGGGGCGATAGTTTCAGGCTTTCTGAAGGTCATTCAGAGATTTCAGAGCCGACACCGACAATTAGCAGGCGAGAGGCAGGAAACACCCTGGAGAAGTCCCCAGTCCATCACAGGTTTGTCACAGAGAGACAAACAACCACTTACGCTCACATTCAATTTAGAGTTTGAGTGAAGAGAATTTAGAGTGACCAATGAACCTAACATGCATGTCTGAAGCTGGGAGAAAGCCAGAGTACCTGAAGAGAATGTGCAAACACCACTTCCTATGAGGTCATGGCATAACCACACACCAGGAAGCCCAGTTTGACAGACATACATTTATATTTTTGCACTGTCTCTTCAAACAGTTATTAGTTTACAAGTTGATATACTGTAGCTCAGAAAGATGTGCAGGGAGTCCCTAAAATAGTGAAGAAATGAGCATGTAGAAAACGCAAGAAGTGGTAGAATTAAACCAGCCTTCCCACAATCTGAACCTCAACACTAATGAAGCAGTGTCTGACCATCTTGACAGAGATAGACAGACAGATAGATACATTTTATTAATCCTGAAGGAAATTTTAAACACCAACTGCTCATGCACCCATAAAACTCACACACATTATAAATAAAGTCAATAAACACATATAAAGGGCAGCTGTAGCTCTGGTGGAAGAGCAGTTGTCTTTCAACTAAGGTTGGGAGTTCGATTCGAGGATTCCTCTGACTACATGCTGAAGTGTCCTTGTGCAAGACACTGAATCCCAACTAGCCCCCCGATGTGCCTATTGGGGTGTGAGTGTGTGTGTGTGTGTGAATGGGTGAATGTGACTATATAGTGTAAAGCACTTTGAGTGGTCAATAAGACTGGAAAAGTGCTATATAAATATGAGTCCATTTACCATAAACAACTAAAGAAAACAACTAAAGTCAGATTCTATGTTTTTACCTTCATCCTTATACCGTCTTTAAATTAGCCTAAATGTGCCACTGTATGTTTTTGTCATAAGAAACAAACTTTGGGAACAAACGTTTTCATATTTACACATTCGGTGGTGAAAAGTCCTTGTAATAGTCTCATGACAGGCGGGAAGTACAATGTGTCCTCTGTTTTTGGTCTCTATCCACTCCTAAGAAGTGATGAGTCTCATTAACCTGTAAATGCTTGGCAGTACTAGCTAGTTGTTATTTGGAGGTGTAAAATGTATTTTCTATTTAAACAGCTGTCTGCCATATAATTTGTCCAAAAACCTGCTTGTGTTGAGCTGTTTGCTGGTGAATTCAGGTCATGATTGAGCCATGACTCTGATCCCCTCTCAGGCATTCCCTACACTCAGTCACAGCTTTACGTTTTGATGACCACCTAGCGCGCAGCTAAGCCAAAGGCACCGAGGTTAGCGAGGGGTCAGGCATAAGTTTTACGAGGATGGTGCTGGGAATCAGTGAGACTGGATTTGTGGAGCTTGAAATGGTTTGTGAGTGTGTCCAGAGGTGGTGTTAAGGGGGGTGATGAAGTGCTGAAGGTAGAGGCGCCATCTTTATCAGAGAAAAGTGAGAATTTGTGCACATCTGTGTGTGAATGTTAGTGTGAGACGGTCAGCAGAACAGATAGAAATGAAGTAGAGTGCTTTTAATTAAAGTTAGTGTATGTTTGTCATTGCAAGGAAGAGATTCTTGTAAGGGTTGGAAAAATAAAATGGACCTCAGCTGCTTGTTTGTAAAACCATGAAAGAGGAAAGTGGCCTCTAAGGTTGTTTTATGAGTGAATCATGTCCATATGATCAACAAAGTGTTGCTGTGGATCAATCATTCTAGAAGCAGATAAAATACTGATAAAATACCTCAGTTTGTTATGTTCACTGACTCTCAGAACCTTTACTGTGTGTTTGTCTCATGGTCTCACACATGGTCTGCTTTTTTTCAGACATCTGTCAAAAAACACACACACATTGTGGCACAATTGTGTGGATCATCCAGTGTGGTCCAGAAACAGCTGCAAAATGCAGAGCTTAGAGGAGAATACCAGCCTGCTTAAATATTTAGCTTCACTCTACTGAATAAAAGTAGAAAAAGTGCTTTGTAGATATTTGATAAGTGACAAAGGAAACATTTTTCTGCTTTAATATTTATTCTTTACTCTTTATTATTTTACGGCTATAGTTTTTCCTCTTTAAAAAAGGAAAAAGGAAATGCTGCAGATCCCAAAATATGTGGTTTAGCAAAATAACTAAAATAACTGTGTTTTGAAGGAATCTCATTCCTACAAACACAAACCAGGTTTATGATAGATGTTTGTTAAGGGACTTGCTTTAAATGTGTTTTATGAAACGGTGAAGTGGCCAGAGTTGCAGCAGCTTTTGATGGGAGTCGCTGAATGACAAAATAGTGATCTTATTTTTGGGATATCCGTCCGTTTGTCTCTCTGTCCGTCCTCTGGGAACTTGCTTGTGAGATTAATGTCTTGCCTTCAAGTCTTAGACTCCCTCCTGTCAAACACGTGCTCCCAGTCCTATTTATAACCCAACGCCCATTCACAAACACTAATGAGTCTCTAGGTGACAAATGGATTTGCAGGACACCTTGCGAAGCATGGCTTCTCCTCTCTGCTCTCTTTTTCTCCCCATCTCTCATGCAGCTGTTGGCCCCAATCCCTTCCATCTTTTTTTTTCTTGAATTATTTTGATGTTGCTCATTCTGTTCTTGTGTTCACTCCTAATCCTGGCCCACTTCTGCCCACTTCTCCTCCACTCACTTTGTCACTTTTTACCTGTCCTCTTCACTAGCCTGTTTCTGCCCGTTGCTATATTTCCCATTGTTATTTGTGGTTCTAAAAGTTTTATTCACACTATGGTGAGTCTCTATTGCGTTCTCTCTCTGTAGTTGTCTTTGTCTATCTGTTAATCTTTGTCTGCGCATGACTCGGTTAGTTGCAAGTCTCTTCTTAAATGACTGAATTAGTGATGAGCTGCTGAGTTCTCTGAGACTTCGGACCAGAACATTTAACAACTGTCTAAATTAAATGGGATTCAGCCAATAAGTAGCATTAAGAAAGGAGGAATAATCACTAAAATAGATATCTATTGATGGCTCTGTTAATAATAATTGTTATTCTTCTGTCACTTTAAAACCCAAGTGCTTGAAGCTAATCTGTTTTAGTGTTATTGGTCTGGTTATAGCATATATATACATTTGTCCAGAGTGGAGATGCCCGATGAATGTTATTTATAGGAGTTTTAAAATGGGGATAAGATTAAAACTTTCATTTATGTAAATGTTAAATGCTTTTATTACCATCTGTAAACACAATTCCAGCTTAATTCTTTTTTGCATCCCTGCTCAGTAATGCTACTTTGATGTGACTCAGAAGTGGGATGTTGCAACCCAAAACTGTGTCATTTTCATATCTTGAGACAGAGACGCGGAACAAAACAACCCTTTGTTTACGTCTTAAGCTGCCTTTTGGGAAAACTTTGCCCAAGTTTCTGACTAGATAATCCGAGTCGTGGTGCTGTATTTGATTTTTCCTGGCAACAGAGCTGCCACTGCAACCACAAATTTGTGCATCACATAGTTGAAAGGTGAATGACTGGGAATACCAAACAACTGCTGTCACCCCATAGTTCTTTGTTTTTTTTCAGCGTGCTGCATGTTAACATCCATGTTGTGATTTAGTGTTTGCTCTGCACCTCATGACTTCTGGTCCCAGCCTGACCTTCCAGCATCTTAACCATGGTGCAGTGATGTTGCCCCTGCTGCCCTTTTCCCGCATCAACAACCAACTCTTTCCCTGTTTCTTTCCTCCCGCCGTGAAGGCACAGGCATTTGGAGCCTGAACCTGTCTGAGTTCCTCACAAGGTCTTAGTGGTGATTCAACTTAAGTGGGGAAGGGATCTTTACCGTCACGGACAATTAAAGATATTAAGGACGCTAATTTTGTTGTGATACTACATAGCTGAGTCAGCTGAAGTCACTATTGGGTAAATTGCCTTCCAAAAGCTGCCAGATGCAGAGACCAGATTTCCCCTGCTGCCATTGAATGCAGAATCAAAACAATAATGACAAAGTGAGACAGAGTCACAAACAAATCAGTGATTGTTTTGCAGTGGTATGTTCTAAAACATTAACACCTCCACACTAATGGGAATGTGTTATACAGTGACTGGAACCAGTACTTGTTTTTTATCAGCTTTACACATTGTTATGGTTTCTACACAACTGCCCAAATGTTGCAGCTGAAAAATGTCCCAAACACATCAACATATCTAAAACATGGAGACACCATCAGAAAGGTGTGTTTCTTCTGCAGAGAGACAGAGTAACACACACTTCTGCTGGACCATTATAATGAACTAAACTTATTATTGGAAATTAGCTGCTTTTCCAAACCTGACCTGTGGTTTTAAACTTTCCTCTGTGGCTGTAACAGATTTGTTTACCACTTTTGTTGTTGTTTACAACACAGAGCTGATCAGGGGGTTGTCTTTGTTGCTTTTACAGTTGCAGTGGATGCTGTGATGTGTTCACAGTGACAGCTTGTTATCGTCTAACTCATCTTCTCTTCTCTTCCTCTCTTCTTCCCCTCCCCACCCACCTAAACTACATGACTAGAGAACCTTATCCATCTGTATGGGTATCACACCCTTTTGTCTCTATGCAAGTCATATGAATCACATTTTTGTTGCATGTAGCATCGGTGCAGGCAGCGGGATAGTGAAGAAGAGGCATACAGACCAAAGAGAAATAATGATGCTTTAAGCTGTTAGAGTGAGCTTCTGTTAGTGTTCAAAGATCAATATATTTGTGATGAATGAATGGAAAAGTTTACTGAGTAGCCATTAGTGTCTTGAGTAATGTGATGCATAGGGCAGCCATTTAGAGATAGATCAGCAAGATGCACAAATGGAGCTTTTTCATTTGGGTCAGGTATTGTCAGGGAGGCTCAATCTCGTGAGGAAAGTGTTTCAAAAGCATAAAAACTTGCATAAAGTTGAACTAAGATGTGTTTGAAGGAAATGTCTTCTGTATGCTTGCCAAAAAACAAAAGCTAAAACTGACTAAGTTTCTGAGGAGACTTGATGTATATGGTTTTCTGTGGCAGGCAGCTGAATGCCACACACTGAGGTAAACGGGGAAGTTTAGCTTTTCAGCTTGTGGTATTTTGTCACTTTGAAGGCAAACAGGTTGGCAACAGAGGTTGACATAAGATTTGACGGTGAAGCTGCTGTTTAGCAGGGTTTAATCTCCTGCAATCCTCTGTTATACCCTCTGGGGACTAGTAGAAAAGCAATTACTCTAACACCCCACTAGGGACTGCTGTGTGTCATTTATCTCCGCTGCTCGTGCTGGCATCACAACAGGCATGACAGAACTCTCCACAACAAGCTGAAACATAGATTCCCTCTGAAACGTGTGGCTTTTTGCACTTTATTTCAATCACATGTTGTCTTTCTATTTGTGAAGTTGTTCCAACATTTACCTTCTAAACTCACAGTTCAGAAATTTAGTTTGATTTTTATACAGAAAACATCCACAATTTCTAAATAAAAAGCTTTTTCTTGCAACACAGCTGTGAAAATCTTCCTCCTACCCTTTAGATTTTCATTTGTCGTCCTCCTGATGCCTGCTGACAAGGAGCAGCTCATACTTTGACAAATGATCTGCATCAGAACCCAGAGCTGTGCTGCGAAGTCGATGCAGTATCGTGCACGTTTGCTGCCCCTGCTTGTAGCACAGTTGTCACAGCCCAATGTCTCTCACTAAGACGCAGGCGCAACCTTAAGCTGCATGCTTGCGGAAGAGGAGGCTAATGCTAGATGCAGACAAATTTGCAGAGCAGTTTGACCTGTTGCCCAGGCAACTGATGTCATGCTTTTCTAAGATAATTATGGGTTGCTTTGATTGATTTTTTTTATTTCCTCCTCAGTTTGATGGAGGTAGTCCCTCCCCACCCCTCTTCTTGCTCCTATAATTAAAAAAAAAGTTCTGGCAGCAGCAGTCCTATTAAACTGTCAGGATAATTCCCATCAAAGAGCAAAATTGCATCCATAATTCTTATCATTTTAAGGAAATCAGCACTTCTGTCACACTGTATCCCTCCAGGTAGAAAACATGAAAGACATATTGTCTGAAAAACAGCTGAATAACGAGGGTTACCCTGGTAAAAGGGTGGTGTGGACGTAGCATTTCATTGGCTTGTTCTGTTGCTTAAATACCATTTTTATGTCTTCTGTTTGGACTAGCTAGTTCTACCGGATACTAAAAGCTGCACAGCATGAAGCTGCTAAATGGGAGTCATTAGCATGTACTGTGCATTTAGGTGTTTCTAAATGGCAAAATCAAGCTATATCAAACATGACACAATTGCATTTGCAAATCATACTGTTGCTTGGTGAAATGCAGCTAATTACCGTTTCACTCATGAGACAGAGAAACACAAAATGTTCTCATTTTCACATTTGCTTCTATTTCACTCATCTAATTGTCACATCTTTAACATTCCCACGTAGGGAGCGCCTCTCCATGACTGCTTACATCTGTTCTGATAAATCATTTAATCAGTGCATGTAAGCAATGAATGAGTTTAGCACATCATGTAATTCTCCTGTTTGATTGATAACCTGTGGCCAGAACTTAGGCCCCCTGACAGCAAATGTGCTCTCGTGGGAGGGTGCTTGTTAGGTTAGCCTGCTGGCCTCGTCTGGAAGAAAGAATGGCAGCACGCTAATACTACAAGATGCTTGGAAGGAGGTCTGCTGGGAATGGTTGCAACAAACCACATGTCAGAACCAGCTCAGTAATCCTGCTCCTATAAAAGGAGTAACCTTAACAGAGCCGCAGCTCTGCTCGCAGCAGGGATGACAAGATTTAATGCAAATTGTACATCATTAATAAACCTTAGGCCTACAGTCTTATAGAAGCAGCACAAATCAGGTTTTCACCCTTACTGAAAGGTTCAGAAAATATCATTAAAGGCATTATTTTTTTCTTTTCTTTCTGTTTTTTTTGCTTAAATGTTTTCTTAGTTGCAGTTAAAAGGGAAAAAGCAGATGCTGCATGCTTTCATGTCTACTGAGTGGTGGTTGTGTCTTTGAAACCTGTGAGCTATGGCTTGAAATTGATTAAGGATGCTTAAATATATTCTGCTACTCTCAGGTGTGTTAATGAGGGCTGCATTAGTGTGCACTTATTTGTTTTCGATAGAGGAACTGAGCCTGGACTTTAAGGGGTTGGCAGTTTACTTTAAAACATTGACAGCTGACTTTCCTCTTTTCTTTTCTTTGCAGATCTGACATGTTTACAGTTCAGTTGTTAGTTTTTCCTACAATCAGTTTGGCACACCTGAGTTCCTTCTAAAAATCTTGATTCACTTAATGTGCACAGAGATGCTTCGCAATCAGCCTGAAGCGTGTTGGTTTGTGGATGAGACAAGCATTCTCTGACCAGTACAGTGCAAACTTCTAAGTATTTACCTTATGTAATCCTGCTATTACTGTATCTGTTTGTCACCATTTGGAACATCATTTACACTTTATTTTGCATGTAAGCAAAATAATGTAACTTTAGCTGTTTCTTGTTTAACGAATGATCTTTACAAACTGTAAGCACATTTGATTACACCTAACAATCTACCTCATTGAACCGAGCATCGCACTCCTTCTGTGGAGGTAATAATGGAGCATTAATGCAGCAGAACATAAGCAACAACACAATCACTATTCTTATTATTAGGACATTTTAATTGTGCAGATGTTCATGATGCATGAATGTAATCGTTAATAAAAGACTCTTTTAGATGAACTGTGTAGTGTTTAGTACTCATTTAAACAAGCTATTTAGTTTGCTTCTAAAAGAGCTTCAGTCCTGCAGGTTTTTAATGTGTCCTTACTTGATTGAGGTGTGTTGGAGCAGGGATATGTTAAAAACCTGCAGGACTGTGGCCCTCATGGGACAGAACTGGAACCAATGCTTTAAACCAATGAGTTGCATTGAGGTTCTGTTTTTCTACTGTCTTCCAGTTATTTTAGGAATGTGTAATATGACAGCTCATGAATCTGTCAGCACTAAGGTAGAAAATGCATCTTGAATATACTTTCCTATTCCTGGATTTTCTTCCTTCTTTGACTGCTCAGAAATTTCATCTAATCAGCTGTGTTTTGGTGAGTGCAGCCTTTTATGGACCAACATGCATCTGATTGGCTGTGTGCATTGGCTCTAATAATGCCAATAGGATGGATACTGACTAATTTGATCTGATTTAGAAGAAAGTCCTTGGCATCCATCTGAGCAGTTCATCTATTAACAGTGACCTCTACAAGTGTTTTCCTCCTGTCCTTAATGGGCCTTTTTCCACACGGCTGGTTCCCGTTCTAGTTCAGTTCTTGAGCTAGAGCCAGAGCTTTTATGGTTCTACCTCTGTGCTTCCGAAAAACCGGTTTTCTTTTCCACTGAAAATGCCTCATCAGTTCTGCGTC
>JBAMHV010000022.1:16058662-16069084 GCA_037177535.1 Pseudomugil gertrudae
CCGCCTTCGGTGCTCGGGCCTAATAAACGCACGAAATACAAGAGGCCTTCGCACCGCCTTCGGTGCTCGGGCCTAATTAAGAGACTTTCTCAGCTGCTGCTGGACTTGAACTTCCAGCTTTTTTGCCAGGATTTGCAACAAAGAGGTGTATTATAATTCCTTCAGCTGTCACGCTTTTCCTTTCTTCTGTCTCCCTTCACGCAAACACGTCATATCCAGCATTTATCCCCATATTTGTTTGAGCTGGGCTGCAGATGGCCCCAGAGGTGTTTTGCTGGAGTCACAGCAAGCGGTTATTGTCTTTGTGTGTGTGAACAGGTGCTTTTTTGGATCCACACTACTCCTGGCTGCCTCCTCTGTATTCCCAGCTGTTGCTCGTGGAAGTTAGGAGGAGGCAGTGATAATGGGTAGGGAATAAAAAATGAATAGAGGGAATAGGTGAGAAGATAAGCGTGTCAGTTTTTATTGTGCATCTTTTAATCATCAAACGGATGTCCTGTGTGGAGTGACACATTGCAAATGTGTGAGTATTACTTTAAGCTGTCTGATGCAACTGTTATTGCATCAACAGCATGGACATGCATGCTAACATATTTACAGTCCAGTTCTCAATCCCCCCCTTTTAAGTCTCCTCTCCTGGTATCGCGGTTCCTGAAAGATTTCAGAGATTAAAAAGGGACGTGCGCATGTTTGCAGGCTTTTGGGTCATCAAGCACAAGTAGCAAAGAGTGAAATAAAAAAGATGGAAGTGTATTTTTATCTTTAAGCTCATTTTGTGGATGATTTTTCAATGACTGAATACATCAGCTGGTACCTTTCTCTGCTCTGTGAATTTCAATTCTTTTTGCAGGTTTAGCAGAAAAGTTGCAGCATTGCAAAAAAAATCTTTAGCCAACTTATCAGCTCCTTTCTGTGTGCTTTACATCTTGGAATAAATAATACAGTTCACAGTGAAAGTGCTTCTTAAATTGTGCAGGATGCTTAGACGCCTTGTTGGTGGTTTAATCCCAGCTCTGTTTTTCTAGTAATTTTGTTTTAACTGTTCCCACTGGAGCATGTAGAGTTACAATTGCAAATACCTTCAGGCTTGGCTTATTTCCTCTTGCCTGTAGCCTTAATAGAAAAGCCTGATTTGCACTTTGCTGTTTTCACCTGCTTCTGCTATTTCGCGTCTTCCCCCCCCATTCTTTCCCAGTTTTATATTCAGCCGGTTTCTTTGCCCGGTGCTGTCACAGCCAGCATCACACAAGGAGCCATGCCATGTTAGCAGTAAATGAGGCTTCATATCAGAGGGAAGAGCTTGCTTTGCCCTCCATAGCCATCTGCATAACAACAGACCCTCTGGGTAGGACACGGCCCTATCAGAGAATTTAATGGGGAAAACTGGTTTTCTTTAATAAAACAGCTCACCATGGGAAAATGAGTCTGTTATCTCAAAGATGTTTAAACTGCTGATTAAAAGACTAGTTGATTGAAAACTTGTTTGTTCCTCATTCGCTTACTTATTGACCTTTTTATTTCAACGGCTTTCTTTTTTCCACTAACACTGGATTAACAGATAGTTTAAAAAAAAGCTTAAACACTGTTAATTTTTACAGCTTAAAAACAATCCTATTATTATTGTCCTAATCTTCACAAACCTTAGTTTACTTTAAAGGAGCTGTTTAATAATCAGTTAATTGCTTTTTTCAACATTGCTTGTCGGTATGAAGAAAGACAAACAGAGGAAACAGTGACTCGTAATTAGCACATTAATAGATTTCCATCTTTTTGTTTATCAGTAAGTTAAGCTAGCTGAGATGCAGACACTCACATTAAATTTGTTCACAGCTGCAAACTGTTTATCAAAATTTTTGTTTTTTGACCAAGTTTTAATATTTATTTATGATCTTTGGATGAATTTTCTTCTGTGGTGCAGCTCTGAGGCAAGTCTGATGATGCCTCCAACAAATATCTGAATCAGATATTTTGTGGAATCAAACAGGTATCTGTGAATAAGATTGTGGTTAATCAATCTTCTGATTGTCATTTATTGAACTCATTATTCAGTTTTAAGAATATGCCCAAATAAACAGCATTCCCATTATTTGATGACATATTTTAGACTTCCTGGTTAGACCCTGACATATTGATTGGAATAAAATGAAGGATTAATAAAGTAATTTGGAACATTTAGCAGAGAAAATGTTCATCAAAAAATTGCAAAAATAATCCTAATTTAATCAGTTACTGATTGCAACCGTGAAGGACAACTTGCATCCCACCAAAAATGCTTAGCTGGTAACTTCAACCTGCAGCTGCATATGTGACAAAAAGACAGACTTAAATGTTTGAAGTACCTGTGAAATTAGATTTAAATCCAGAGCTTTAGCCCGTAGCTTCCTTATCAGAGACGTGAAGCGTCTTATAGACCCTCCACTCGTTCTGACCCGCTTGTTCTACATTCCCAACATATAAAGCTGCACTGCCTGCCACTTCCACATCCATCAAAGCACCCAAAGCACTCTCCCTGATTCTCCATACCCTGTGACAGTGCATATAATGAGCAGCATCCTCTATTCCTGACTTGAAACTCCGGTTCAGTTGGTAGCCGTGAAGGAGGATGTGAAAAAAAATAATTTAGTCTTCTGAGGTACATGATTTGGGATGTAAAACTCTAGAGAGGCAGAATATGTTATGTGTGTTTTGATGGTTATTGTGGGTGGGTTGGCAAACGCCCAGCGTCACAAGCTAAAATCCTTTAATACTTAAATAACCCTGCAATGGGAACTGGTGACAGAAAAAGGGAAAGTTGGGGAGAATGTGACTGTATACCAACCTTTATAGTTATGAGTAAAAATGTTTGTTGCTCTATGAAACTTTAGTAATTGTTGATGATTTGATAAATAATAAAAATCAATGTAAACCTCCTCTGATAAAGGCTTTAGGCTATAAAAAGGCCTAGAAGCTGGTGTAGTTAATTGGATTGTTTCTTTTCATATAGGTTGGTTTTTCTTGGTTTCTTGCCTGAAGTATTTGTCTTCTCTTATCTCGCAGCACCCACTAGCAGACTTTTTTCATTTAGGTGCTCTTAACCATGCCCTCTATCTTTGCAGTGGAACTGACATTGGCAGAGCTCACAGATCTTATCAGTCCTGTTGTCAGTCAACCAACATGTGTCACCATTTTCCTGCAGGATTTGAGTCTTTGCTGTCACGATTTGGCCAGCTGCACACCCAGACCTGCAGATGGTTATTTCTTTTTCCCTATAAAATGTATTTCTGGAAACGCATGCCATCCAGGCATTTATACGTTTAAATGCTGCTGCCATTGTGTCGCCTTATTGTTTTGGCTGTCAGGGTTTTTGTCTGCCAGCTTCTGTATAAATGTATTCGCTGTGAATGACAAATGTAAGACGAAGCAACCTGTTCTCATATTCTATTCATACGTTCTTGCACACGACGTCCATGGAGTTTTATCAGATTTGGAGCTACACAGTTTTCTGAAGATGCACTATTTTAAACAAAGGTTTTTTTTGTGTTGCAAGCGCTTGAAGATTTACTTTGATGTTCAGGATTCTTCTTACCACCCAGGCCGAAACATAAACGATCATTAGTTTTTTTGCTTTGAAGAGAAAATATTCTACAGGATGTCAGAAACTTCAACGTCTTTGTGGTTCAATTTTGTGTCTGATACACAAAGCTACACAATGCCTGTTGTTTCACATGAAGTTGCACAACAAATAAAGGGCTGACTAACTTTGAGATATTTTCCGCAGAGCAGGGCCAAAGGTCAATGACATAAAAATGTGATATATCATTAAACACTGCATATCTATTGGTATTTCATCATTTTACTTGCATAAATGTTATGCTTTATGAACATAAGGGTTCCCTTAGATATCAGCCGCCATATATGTGCCACCTTTTAAACAACGGTGTCTCTGAATGCACAAAAAACTGTTTGTGAAGTGAGAAACCTGTGAGCTTTAAAACCACAGTATCAGCCTTGTTTGGTAGGTTTTAGAGTACCTCTTGGGATAAGTAATACCTTAAAACACAGCTTAAAAGTACAGTCATCGCTGCACCCGAGGCCACAGGATCCACTCACAGATGAAAACATGTTTGGAAAAATTTGGAGCAATGACAGCAAATTTCCGTTTACTCTTATTTTTGCATTTGAAACAGTTTCTATGTCAGTAGTTCTTACACACAGCACCTGTAAAAAAACACTTCTTATCCAACAAAGAGCAAAATGTGACCTGTTTATTTTCTGAATGTTTCTTTTGGATCCTGTTCCATCTTCATTTCTGGGTCTACCGTTGACATTGTTGGATGGTTAAATGGGTGATAATATATTATCCATTTTCAAAAAGAAATGTTTCCTGCCATGGAATAATACACATGAACAGTTCTAGTTAGTATCTGATTCAGAAGGTTTGATTTGCAAACTTTATGACAAGTTTCTGTCATTCAATCTTCAGTTTTAAGATCATTACTTTTAATATTAAATGCAAATAAATGCAAAACCTTCACAACCAGGAAATCGCTTCATTTTATGTCATGTTCCTCGATATATGCTGACCTCAGCTATTAATATACTTTTTTTTATTTTTCTGATACTTTATGTGAGACAATGCTGATAAAAAGCAATAAGGATTAATTACATATGACTAATAAAAAGACTCGATGATTAACCTGCAATACACACAATTTTGAAAGAACGGGCTTCTTCAGGAGTGTTTATGCTGAACACAGGAAGCATTGAGAAATAATACATATGTTTATAACCTGTTATTGTAGGTAAGGCAATTAAAAACATCACCTCATTGAAAGTGAATATGTAATGAGACTATTAACATCTGAGCATTAACATGTGAATCTGGCCTCTCGGGGTTGTTTTGATGAGCAAATTCAACCCTGAGAGGATTATTTCCTCATGAGGCTTATCTTTGCTAGTTATACAGACTGATGGAAGTATCTCAGTGGCATTTCTTACCATAACAATTTTGCCAGTGGAGTTCCTGTTAGCTTGTATTACCTTTCAGTTAAAGTTAACCATTTTTGTGTGTTTAATAAATACAATTAATTTGCAGCCACATGGTGTCTTGTGTTTGTGTGAAGATAAGAAACAAAAGACTGAGACATTACAGTTGGTGTTTGTATAGTGTTTGGCGATAGGCTGGGCAGCTTTTTACTGCTACGGAGGATGCTCAGTTACGACAGCTATAACACACAGGCCAAGCTTTTCTTGCTATTGTAATGGGACCCTCGAGTGAAGCCCTTGTTAGTTGATGTGCAGTAAGCTCCAGTCTAATGAAGTGTAAATCAGAGATCTGGGAGACTGAGCAGATGAATACAGCCAGTAGCAAAGAGTGCAATGGAAAATTCAATGCTAATACTATTAGCTGGGAGGTCAGTCCATTCTGTCTAACCCCTGCTCAGTTTATCAGCTCTTCATAATAGCAAGGACATAAGGGAAGAGTGTTGAAACTGCTGATCACACATAAGTATGATATCTTTAAGTATGAATATAATAAGAAAAGAGTTCAAAAGCAGAACATGGGTTGGCTGTGACAGAATGTGTCGACCTGGTGCCCCGAACAGACTTCTTGGTTGAGGTCTGACCTCTGGAGAATGATGCATCCTCGCTGTGGCCAACTTCTTTCTCTCCTCTGCGTTCATTTACAGTCCATTTGTTGCTTCCACCCCAAGGAGCCTCGATCTGCTGCTTACTTGCCAGCCCATCGAGATGTTGCTGATGAGAATTTAATACACAGATGGTCCACTTAATTCAGCTCTATTTAGACTCAGCACTTTAGTTTAACCAGTGACACTTTTATGATCAATCTGTGAATTAATTGTTTGTGCATATGTGATGTTTGCTTTGTAATTTCATCATACAAAAGCATGATGATGGTCTTCCTCATTCTCCAGGTTATTGTAAGACACATTCACATTCATGACAAACCATTTCCTTGTGTGTTAACCTTTATAAATCCATTAAAATGCATATTTAATCCAGAATAAGTGCTATCATGTCTTGATAGCTCTTTTCTGTTAGTCACGTGACTGTGCTCTGTTGTGTTTGCTTGCAAATCTGTGCACAAACACACAAATTAACCCTTGGCATGTTTCTCTTTTAGCCAACGCCGGGCCCTGTTTCCCTAAGCAAGGTAACTCACCGGGCGAATGGCTCCGTGCTCCTTGTTATCACATCTTAACCCCATTGTTATTCCAATCATGCATTTTATGTTACCATACCATCTCCTTCCTGCTGTCTCTCTTCCCTTCATGTTTGCCTTCCACATTGGACAGTGCTCTGTCAGATAGATCACTGATAAAAGGCCAAGCGTTGTCAGATTAATGGTAGCGCTTCAAAGTGCAGAGAAGGGACAGTAAGTTGTAAGAAAAACGACACTATGTGAGAGCATAGAAGGATGGAGGGAATGATGGATGGGAGTCTGCAAGGAAAGTCTGAAGAATGACAGAAATAAAAGAATTTATACTTCACATTCCCACTTGACTTTCAACAGCTCAGTTTTAAGTATTTTGCTTTTCTTGTTTCAGAAGAAAACCTTGAAAGCTATTTAATGACAAGCAGACACATCACAATGGAACATATCCCGAAACATATCCAGTTTTCGTTTCCTCCTTTGATCTATGGTGGAAACATTTTATTTTTCTCATTTTTCTTCCCCTCAGAACTTAAAATCAATAATTCTGCAAGGAACAGCTCTGTCCTTGTGGCAAAGGATTTAACATCCCATCCCATTTCCTTCTATTTCTCTCTCTTGTCCCCCTTGTACCTTTTTTTTATTCTGTTTTCTCTTTATTTTGTTTTCCACCTTTGAGTGCCTGTGTGTGTGCCGATTTTCATACTCGTATGGGTGGCAATTCACTTCTTTTTCTTTTTTTTCACTTTCCACTCTTCTTTCATTTCCCTTATCTCTACATCTGTGTTTGTCCTCCAGATCCCGAGCGTGGTGGCAGTCACATGATCTCGACAGATGACTTGGAGTATCCTCGTGAGTACCGGACGCTGGGGAACAGCGCGCGACGCTTCTCCAATGTGGGCCTGGTGCATACGTCAGAGCACCGCCACACTGTCACCGCTGCCCAGAGTCTGGAGGCCCTGACCAACCTGCACAAGGCGGACATGGAGCGCAAGAGGGATGCATTCATGGATCACCTGAAGAGCAAGTACCAACAGCAGCAGCAGCAGCAGCTGCAGCATCCACACCATAGCCCCCACCACAACCCACCATCGCCCTCACCTTCCCACGCTAGCATGAGGGGCACGTCAGAGCGGTCTGCACGAGAACAGGTAATCATTATTCTGTTATCAGTATGTCATCATATGTGGCCATTAACACTTGAAAATCACTCAAACAGTCAAAGCTCGTAAAACTGGCTGGTTGTGAAAAATAGTGATGACATCATCACACCCATTCCCATTTCTTCTGTGTAGAATTACTCATAGTTGTGTCCTGAATCCATTGTGTTCAGGGTTACTCTACACCATTGTTTTCCAACTTATTTGAAGGTCCTCTTTCATACAGCTACCAAAAAGCTGTGGACCTCTGCCCCACCTCATGCTGAAACCATGCTCGCTTTATGGTGTCTTTAGCTAACCACTGTAGCTTCTTGCCACAAATAACACTTTTTTCTGAGTGCTGTCTCTAATAAAAGCTAAGTAACGGTAATTATCAGTTACTTATCTGCAATGTGGTGTCTCTCAGACATGCTTTTCCAATGAGATGGTTAAAAAGAACTGAAGGTCACCAGGATGGACTGACTTTACTAAATGATGAGGCTAAGTAGATTTTTTTAGTGTTTACTTTGGAATGTGGGTTTAAAACAACTCTGGTTTAATGTAAAATAAAAATTCAATAAATCAGCATTAAAAAAAGTTAAATGGACCCACCTCAGCTCTTCTCTGAATGGACATGGCCTTAATTTAACAGCCACACAGAGTCTGCCCAGTCAAAGGCTTGCACATCCCAGTTTGACACCCACTGCTCTAAACCACTGCTCACTAAAAACAGACCAGTTAGAATTGATCGTGTTTCAGATGGAGTCCAAAATGACTGCAGCTATTGCAGCTCTGCTTTTCTTTGTAAATGTGACTTTTATATCTTTCTGCTCATTCAGTGTAGCTCCTTTAGTGTGTCTGCCCTGCTCTTTATCCATTCTGTTAATTCCTAATCCTCATCCAACTGCAGTTTATCCTGAACAGTCTCACAGCCTCATCTCCACTCCTCTGCACCGTCTATTGCTATGACACACATGGACATAATGTCCTAAACGCCAACATGCTCGCGTTGTGTGTCAGCTCCGCTGCTGTGTGTGAATTGGGTACAATTCAGCGTAATGACGTGACAGAAAAGCACACGCGGGCAGAGTGGTGAGAATAAAAGGGATAGTGTGAGAGAGAGTGAAAGACAGGTGGAGTCCTGGTTGTCATGACAACCTCTCCCATATATGGCAAATAGGGATATCTCATTGCAAAGGTCAGGTTGTGTATAGAAGGAGGAGCTGCACAATAATGAAGACAGAAGGCAGAGAGGAATGATGAGTGGGGGTCAGGTGGTTAAAAAAGGAAAACAAATTGAGGCGAGAGTGGACAAATCCTGAAGTGACAGGGCATTTTCACTATGCTGGGGAGGAACCAGTGAAGCCCAGGATTCCTTGTCATGTTGTGGATGTGAAGAGCGTGGACAGCTAGGAATCAGCAAAGGGACCGCAGCAGCCTGTCAAGCAGCCCACTGATCAATTAACCAGTACCAGCAGGTCCCAACCACACATCTGGGAAGGAGTTAATCGGCTGGTGTTGTAATGAATTAAATAAAGAGTTTCCGCCGCATGTGCAACTGTAGAGCGAGACAGAGAGAGAGAGAAAGATTGAGTAAGGAAGAGGGAGGTTGGTAAGGGAAGCAGAGGGAGGGAGAGGCGAGCAAAAACGCCATGAGGATTTGCTGCACCTGACGGACAGTTTGGGGATGACTGGAGTGGTGGACAGGCACAGGTGCACTGCAGGTGAGATGCAACTGGAAGCTGCTGCAGGCAAGTGTGTGTGTGTGTGTGTGTGCATGGGAATTAGGATGTGCTGTCTGGTATTAGATTCCATGCCTGTTTGTTATGGTTGTTGTAGTGACAGAGTGCATATGCTCAGCGGGGAGAAGCCCAGACTAGACGAAAACTGAGTGGACGATAGCTCAGAGCTTTTAGTGTTGCTGTCTGAGAGTGGGTTGATTTGCTGTGCAGATAATGGAAATAGGATGAGAGGCGGCTGTGATGGTGCTACTACACTGACCGGAGGAGGATTTAGGAGGAGCGGGTAAGAATGATTAAGATAAGGAGAGGGGGGGTGCAGAAAGGATGACGACATGAGAAAGAAAAGGTGAAGGGAGGAGGGAGTGAGAACGGTCTGCTTTACATGCAGGTCAGCTAATGCAGCACTCCGCTCTGTGCGGCTACAGCTTGCCGTTGGAGCTCTGTGGTTATGTTCAGTTAGCACATATCCATGTGTCAGTTTGTAAATGTAAAGACAGATGGCTAAGCTAAAGAATGAGAACGGCATTTAGCCCATCAGACCCAAATTATTTCAACATCAGAAAAATATCTTATTAAGTCTTTTTGCCTGGAGCTTCATATGGAAAAATTCTGGGGTTACCACTTACAGAAGATGCTAATGTACACACAAGAGATATAACAAAACAGTTTTTTAAATATATATCTGTAAACATTTTTAGCTTTTTTCCAGTTTAAGCAGAGGAACAAATTATGCAGTCACTAAATAAAACTAAAAACAACAACATAAAAGGAATTAGCTTGTATTGTGCATTTTAAAATCAAATACATGCATGGGTCTAATAATGTGGTTAAAAGAGGCTGCTTGTAAACCTTAGCTACTTGTTGCATGTGTGATTGACAGGAAACATTTCCCTAACGAGATCAATCCCAAATAAAATGGGAAACATGGGAAAATGAAAGAAAAAGTAAAAACACCAGAACTCAAAGCACAAAGCAATTTGCCTGATAATCAAAAGCAAATAGGAAAAAACTGGGTTTCAGGGAAATGTTGCAAAAATCTGCTGAGGAAAATCAAACTTTAATACAGAAAAGTCACCATGTGCAAACCACCTGTTACACCAAAGGAAACGAGGGACAAATGTGCCAAAGATAATCAGTGAGATGGTGAAAGACTTGATTTAATTATTGTATAATTTTGGCAATGAGATTAAAAAATCACTGGACTGCATGGTGGTTAACACTGTGGCCTCACAGCAACAAGGTTGCTGGTTTGAGCTTTGGCAGGGGGAGGTCAGAAAAGTGACCTTTCTGTGTGGAGTTTGCATGTTCTCCCCCGTGTTAGCGTGGGTTCTCCCCGTGTTAGCGTGGGTTCTCTCCGTGTTAGCGTGGGTTCTCCCCGTGTTAGCGT
>JBAMHV010000022.1:16078457-16099433 GCA_037177535.1 Pseudomugil gertrudae
GCAGTGTTCTCTTTGGTTGGTACGGCACTATAATATCACTAATGTAGGATGGGGCCATACCATTTACGGCCTTGTATATTAATAAAAGGATTTTAAACTTAATTCTAAATTGGACTGGAAGCCAGTGGAGTGAAGCTAACACTGGAGTAATGTGTTCTCTTCTGTTAGCTCCTGTTAAAGAACAAACTACAGAGGTAGTATATTTTTTATATTGTGTTTTATGTCATATTGTGAGTCAGTAAAGCTGGTAGCTTTATTTTTTAGCTTGCCAATGATATTGATCTTGTAGGCTATAAATTTCACTTTAAAGATTTTACAGACTAAAACTTTCAAATATAGCATTAACACAATCTAAATGAACAGTTAAATGATTGATCATTGGATCTACATCACATTAAATGTTTTTAAATCGACTTTCCCTGTATTGTCCCACAATGAGGCCATGATGCTGCATGTGGCAGTATGTGCTGCTTCTCTGTAATGCTGCGGGCTGCATTGTTGCTCATTGTGGTCACTGTTTAGATGAATGACCCCATTAAAAAACATGGTGGGGGTTATCTGTCAACATCATTGTTCCCTTTGTGGCCAGACATCGTCTCCCACTATCTCTGCGCTTTTTGTAGGTGTGGGACTGAATTATGTATGATGGTGTCAAAAGAACAGTGACATTACATTCTGAAAGCCTGTGGGGGGTTTGTAACTTACCTTGTAAACCCACTGTACATGTAAAAGCATACAGGGGTAGTAAAAAAGAGCAAATTACCAGTGATTGTGGTACTTAAATGTTAAAAGGCTCATATACTGCGGTTTAGTTACAATTTCCTGTGCTGCAGCAGCAATCAACTGGTATTCGTCCAGCAAGGCTTTAGCTGAGAGAGAAGAATGCGATCATTGCCTCTTGTCTTTCTGACTGTTGGAAGCGTTTCACAAAAAGTGGCAAAATTTCAAGCCAAATTTAGTGGATGGTTGGCACAGCCCCCATGTTTAATCTCTACTCAATAAGGCTTTTTTTTAACCTCCTGTCCAAAATGACATACCCAAAAGAAGTCAAGGGCTCAAATTTTGGGCTCAAATTCAAGCCAAGATGTGTGAGACGAGATTTGAGAAGACAGAGAAAGTTAGCAGGGATAGAGGATAATAACCCTGCACCTAGGATTCAGTGTTGTAATGTCTGACAAGTGACTGCAAAAATAAGTGCTAGAAAATGTGATTTTATTACAGATGTTTTGATAGAGGTGTGATGCAGGGAGATTATTAATCATCATATAAAGGATAGTCCCAAAATTAACAATAGAAACACCATGCAGATCCACAAAGAGCTAAACTCCAAAACAGTGCATAATAGGAAGAGTGAATCTGACACAATAAACCCCCCCTTCACCTTCATGGAAACTATGCAGATCTTCATGACTAATGTCAAACAAAGACAGAGTCATATGAGTTGTTTAAGATTGAATGAACATTTCGAACACAAAACAGAGTGTCTATAAAGTTGCTTGAAGAATAGCAAAAGCTCTAAAATGAACAATGATGCTTTTTGTGTTTTGCTGCTTTTCCATAGAATTGCTTGGAGCTTAAACTGTGTTTCCTTTGGGTGACTATCTGGGGTTCTCTTGGTTGAGTTTCTCCACATCATTGTAGTGAATGTTACATTTGGATTGGTGCTTTCTAATAACTGCAAATGTCCTCTGTACTGTAAGTACCTAATGCTCATGCTGACCCACAGGAGACTTTAGTCTTATGAATAAGTTGTTGTATAAGGGATACTACACACAATGACAAGATAGATGAAGACAATGTGATAAAAATAAACCTTATATCTAAAGTTAGAGTAGGCATAATAAACCTAATCCTGCTACACGATGAAAAGTCTAACATGCCCATTTTCTCTCAGGCAATGCTTCCTCAATTTTGTTAGCTCAGAAACTAGAAAGGCAAAGAATCTAGACCACTTAATGTTGGCAGAAAGAAATACCATTGTGGAAATTTATTTTAGAATTTGTTATAACTTCTCTTGTTTAATGTGCAGAATAATCAAATTGCAACTGAAGGGAAATTTCCTACAGCTGTAGTGCACATTAATGTGTCATTCGTGCTGTAAATCATCTGATTATTACACGAGTGTGCAGAGATGTGTGGAAATGTTACAGAGCACTGAAGAGGTACTTATAAACTAGGGACTAAATGGACTTAAAAAGACAAGTCCTGGATTTTAAAGAGAAAGGGGAGTCAAGGCAAAATTAACAAATCTACTTCAACTGCAAATAGCATTAATGTTTTACTTAAATAGTTAAAAGTACTGATATCTCACAGCCATGATCAGAAACATAGATACAGTGCAAACCCCCACTGGAGGATGAAAAGATTAACCTGGGGTCTTCCAGGTTTTAGATTTTCTTTACTTAAATGCACCTGATTCAAATGAAATGATCCAACAGTTTATTCAGTTCTGCTCAGTGACTCATTCATTTGTTTTTAAATAGAACATGCAATACTGCAAACTCTCAAGGACTAAGTGGTGTAAGCAAAAGGAGGCCAACATCCTTTAGCCACATAAAACCTTTTAGTCAACAAGCTGTGTTGCTTAAACCAATTCCTGTTAATTTATTACCACATTAATGAAAGCCACTATAGATCCAAGCTGCAGCTTGACTCACACAGATAGAAAGAGGTGACAACTGTTGTATTCATGCTTCAAAGAGAAGAAGACAGGCACAGTGACTATAACGAGGCTAAAGATGTGTCTGCTTCCTCCATTGAAACTATCACAGACAGCATTCTGGGAGCTCGTTACCGCAGCCTGTGAGCTGGAGGAAACGCCACAGCGGTGGGGAATCTGGGAATTCAGTTCACTGAGCCCCAGCTGCACTAACGGAGAGAGACGCCTGGGCATTGGCCAGCAGGATAAACTCACAGTGACAGCCTGGGATTTGCATGAGCTTCTCCTCCCATCCCACAAGCGCTCATTTAAAAGTTCGTAGGTGCACAGGGAGAACGCTTTGGATGAGGATGTGTGGGTGGTGTGCAGACTCGAGCAAACAGAGTGACTTTTGTTAAATGGAAGCTGTACTGGGCTTGATACAGCTCCTTTGCCAAATCAGGTAATTTATCAAGGGTAATGCCTTTAGCACTGGAGCTACCCGGCTGGGTCCTTTGAGGGCCGCAATCCTGCGAGTTTTCAATGTATTCCTTCCCCAACACACCTGAATCACGTTAATGAATTCTCACGCAGAAATTATTTAGTTTGTGACAGGCTGGTTTGAGATGGGAGACATTGAAAACCAGCAGGAGTGAAGTCCTCGTAGGACCTAACTGAGTAGCCCTGCCCTGGATTGAGTCCCTTTTGACTACACTTGCTTTTTACTGCCTCATTCTGTGATACTGGTATCCTTACTGAGTGACTGGTTGCTAATACTACTACCAATGTCTCAATAATCTCATTAGGTGGTTGATTGTGTGTGTCTCATTGTGTGTGTCTATGTCTTCCAGTTGGTCTTACTCCACCATCTCTGACAAATCCATTCTTTCTGCCTCACCTCTCACTAAAACGATTGTACATCTCTGTGTGTTCTGTCATGCAGAGTCGCAGTCCACGACATTCCCAGTCTACCCAGTCTGGGCTTGCCGACCAGGCGGCCAAGCTTTCCTTTGCCTCCGCTGAATCCTTAGAGACCATGTCAGAAGCAGACATTCCCATTGGGTTCAACCGGATGAACCGATTTCGCCAGAGCCTGCCGCTGTCCCGTTCCGCCAGCCAGAATAAGCTACGGTCTCCAGGTACAGATTTGAAGCACTGCTGGCGGGCTCTGTCGCAACATGCTGGTTGGACTCAAGACAGATTTGAAGCGCTCTCTTCTCTGTGTGTAGCCAGTGATGTGAACCTTAATGCTCAAAGAAAGTGAAGGATATTTACTATACAAGTGTTGATTAAATGTAATTACTCTGATAGAAAATTTTATTATCACTGAAATGAATCAATTTATTATTATTTTTATTTTTTGCAGACACAGTGAATATTTGTGAATGTGGTTGAAATAAATGCAATGATACTAAGAACCAAGAATTAGGTTTGCTAAAATAAGAATGGATCAGACAATGTTAATACTGCCCAGGTGGTTATTTTGTTAAGTTTAAATTTGGTTTTAAGAGGGTTAAACGTGCAGGACTAAGGATATTATTGCATGCAAGTGCAAGAGTTAACAACACTGGACAGGTTTGGAACAATAGGGCCTTTGGAGTAGAGAGAGGATTAGTGCGAAGCTGGTGCAAACTCATGGAACAAGGTGTGGGTATACTAAATTACAAGTTCATACCATACCTGCCTATCTTTCCTTTACTCTACACTAACCGCTGTTTTTTTCTTCTCTCTCCAACATGTCTGCAGTACCTCACATATTTTCCCCAATTTTAATTCTTGGTCTGTGTTTGCTTTGTTTGTTCTTTTTGTTTGTCCCATGGTGTATGAAGATGAATTTACAGGTTAGTCAGGCTTCAGACACACCTCACTCTATAAGCTCAATGGTGATTCTAGTTTTTAATGGAGTGCAACTATTCCTGAGTTGTTTAAAACCAATTGCTGCCTTTTAATGAGATGCAAGGTTTTAATTTTAATGAGTTCCTGAAAAATAAAATTGCAACTGTGCATGTATCTAAACAGCTTCCATGTGGAATCTTAAGCAGCTCCTTATAAGAAATACAAATAGTCTGTCACTGTGATTATTGATGCAGACATCTGATGATGGAAGCCACTTTCTAGATGTTGTTTACTAAGTGAAAGAACATTAACTAACTAATTCCAGTTACTACAGGATTTACTTTGCAAGTATTTTTTTCCATCCACTGAACCACCAGACTCTGATTTAACCACCTCTCTCTTACCACTCTCTTTTAGGCGTGCTGTTCCTGCAGTATGGAGATGAGACACGCCGGGTGCACATCACCCACGAGCTGAGCAGCCTGGACACGCTGCATGCTCTCATCGTGCACATGTTCCCTCAGAAGTTGACAGCGGGTATGTTGAAATCACCCAACACAGCCATCTTGATCAAGGACGAGGCCCGCAACGTTTTCTATGAGCTGGAGGATGTCCGCGACATTCAGGACCGCAGCATCATCAAGATTTACCGCAAAGAGCCCATTTATGCTTCTTATCCTGCTGCGGCACACCTGGCTAACGGAGATCTGAGGGTGAGTAGAGAGAGAGCTGGGGGTGAAGAAGGTCAAACTGGGTAACCATTGTAACTGAGCCACCAGTGGGCTCTGCTATGTTCTATAGGAGAAGTTCTTCTGCAGGTAATAGTATATATTTTGGCAGTACTAAGATTGACAGGCTATTACAGTGTATTGGGGTTGTCAATTTAACAGGTGTTCCCAGTGGAAATGTATTTTTTATCTCCATCTAGGCCATCTGTTGCTGCGCAGACACTAGAGAACAATGTTTCTCCATAAAATGAGCATATTTTACCACACAAGTTATTTCTGCTTCAGTAAAGATCAAAAAAGCCTAAGGGAAATTTCTTTTTCTAATTATTTAATACAAACCCTGCTTACCATGTACATTATTCACACAATACAGACAATACAACTTCTATTAACCATGCAAGGCAGGCAGTGGAAAGAGATTGTTCCTGTGTGCAGTCTGTGTGGATGTACTTTGTGAGTGTTTGCATTTGTTTTTATACCTGTATGTGCAAGAATCTGCAACAGGAAATGGGATAATGTATAACCAGGCACCCTGGAGAACCATATCTCCATTTTAATGCACATTCAAGCTCCATTTGATATCAGAAAAAGAAAAATATAATCAAAAGTTACGTATTCTATCTGTTTCTTGTGTTTTTATCTGATGAGATTTCTATAGGTTTTCATGAGTCCCTGGGAATCAAATGTAATATTCATATTGTTAGTTTGAATACTGACAGGTGAATTAAAATAGTTTTTAAAATGACATAGCTCAGGCAAAAATCTAGTGTACCTTTTTTTTTATAGAATTTAAATGTTGAAAGGGGCAAAAATCACAACAGGAGCTTATTCACAGCAGGAAAAGATCATCAGGGATGGAACAAAAAAGGCACCAGGATCATGTACAGCTCACATGGGAAATGCAGCACTCTCATCCATAGGTCTCCATGGTAACACTCATTCCTGCTTATTCATTTCAGAGGGATATGGTGTATTCCTCCCGTGAATCCTCTCCAACTCGCCGCCTCAACACCCTTCCTTCCTCATCGGCGTCTTCTAGCTCTCCATCCCGCTCTCGCCTCTCCTACAGCGGGGGCCGCCCTCCCTCCTTATCCGGTTCTCACCCCCAGCATGAGCAGCCCAGACATCCACACCATCCTTCAGCTGGCCACGTTGCCAACGCAGGCCTGTCCCCTTCAACCAGTGCCATACTAGAGCGCCGCGATGTCAAACCCGATGAAGAAGTTTCTGCAAAAAACAAAGCGCTGATGAAGAGCGAGGCGCTGTATGCAGATCCGTACAGCCTGATGCATGAGGGCCGTCTTAGCATTGCCTCAACCCAGTCTTTAGCTGCCATTGGAGACCCCTTCAGCTTCCCTGTTACAACTGGTCTGTATCGCCGTGGCTCAGTACGGTCCCTCAGCACCTATTCCGCCGCTGCTCTTCAGGGGGACTTGGAGGATCCCTTCTACAAGCCCGGAGGTTCTTTGTACTCTGACACTTACTCCTCTGCCACCCTTGGAATGGGTTTTCGTATGCCACCTTCATCCCCACAAAAAATCCCTGACATGCAGCTGAGGGACAGGGACTCGTATTCCAGCACACCCAGGGCCTCACCTGTCAGGCAGACTTTCCGCAAGGATTCTGCCTCCTCCTCCGTGTTTGTCGAGAGCCCAAAGTCCCGACCAAGCTCCGGTTCAGATCCTCTGTGTCTCACAGCTGGACCCGGGGAAGGTAATAGGACCGGGTTTGGTTCATTATCTGGACAAGATGCAGAAGCAAGCAGGTCAGTATTCACTTCTGTAATGATCAAATATTTCTTTATTACTTAGATTCTCTTTCTTTAACAGTGTAATCATCTTTTTATTTTTTATTTGAATGAACTGAACTGAATGTTTTTCTTATGCAGTCATAGAATTTATTTATTTGTAGGGATCATCGCTTGGAGCGTATGGAGGCCATGGAAAAGCAAATAGCCAGCCTGACTGGCTTGGTCCAGAGTGTGTTGACCAGAGCACCAGACAGTGACAGCACGTAAGACCCTCCATTTTAGCCTATTAACCCTCTAAAAGCCACAAATACAACTTCAGCCCTGACACTTACACAGCATTATTGACAGCACCAGCAGTGGACTATTATCAGATCCATTATCAGCTCTACAGCAGTGAAGTGGTGCACTACCTTCTGCAAGCACAGTATAAGTAGGGAGCACAAAGCATCAGCTGCAGGCCACAGTGCTATTGATTTATTCACAGAGATGTGTAAGATAGCTTTGCAGCAGAGTCTAAGCAGGTCCTTACATTCATTATGTCATGCCATCTTATGTATAAAGCAGGGGTTTATTAAATAGTTTGTGTATGACATCTAAAAGTATCCGGTAGTTGTGCTTGTAGCATTAGCACTGTAATTGCTATGCCCTGTGGCCGTTGATCCTCAGATGTGGCCTGCTGCGTCTCTGCATGATGGCGGGCTGCCCTCCAGACCAAGGGACGGAGTTTTCACGGCCATTACCTTTCTCTTCCAGCGAGAAGACCGAAACCAACAGTGACGGCTCCGCCACAGGAAGTGAGTACAGCAGAGTAATTGAGACCTGCGTTTTCAAGCTTAACTAACACCGATGTCCTGGTTCTGATCCCTGTGCTGTTTTGAAACACTTTTTTGTGTTTTCTTCCTGTTAATATTACACCAAAAAAATCTAGCAATTATGGTGATCTCTCTGTGAACTGCTCTTACATGGAGAGCATGTGAGTCCAGGACGTTGTTATTTATCAGACCATTTATAAAGTAAAGCATGGTGGAGTTATTTATCGGTGCTTTCTCACCTAAGCTTTGGTTCACTTTGGCCATTTGTTGATGTGCTGTCTACCCAAAACCTTCAACAAAAGATAATAGTCTAAGCTGGATATGATTGAGTTTTCTTTCCTTTGCTGAGATGAGACTAGTGAAGCTTCCAAATAACATTTGGCTGTTTTCATGTGTGTGTGTTTTTCCCTTTATTCCATTATCAATATAATGACCAAATAATTCTCTATCCAAGGTCTAACTAAATTTTTGCACCTGCATGAGAATTTAGATGGTGTGCTTTTTTTTTTTTTTTTTTAGAAAATGAGCTAAATTAGGGGAAAATACACAGAATAGGATGCCAAAACCACTGACTGCTCAGTCTAAAAACGTCACACACACCACACTGAACATTATTATGCTTTCCAGCCTAAAATGGACCCAACAGTTTGTGTTAACTGAACCCAGAAGTCAGGTGACCCGTAAATCTCACCTAACCCTAACCCATTAGTTGCTGTGAAATAAGATTCCTTGTTCTTTTTTTACTTTTTTTTTACTCTTTTTTTCTTTCACTTTTACTACTTTTCCTTATTTATTTAAAAATGCATCATTACAAAAAGAAGGTTTAGCAAAGTGGTAAGCTTTTCCAGGATGGCTCAATTCTGCAGATTGTATTTTGTATTATTGAAAGTGTTTTTAGTATCTGTAAAGCAGAAATATGGAAAGCTGGGCAAATCGCTTTCAGACAAAGATAAATGTAGATCCTAGTAGTTGTGGAGCTGTTGAAATGTGTAAAATAAACAGACAAGCATGTAGACTCGTAAACATAAGCTTTCTGTGGAAATAATAAAATAAAACTGACAGCTTTGAAGCAGTTGGAAGGTTTATTTGTTCATATTTTGTTTTCTTATCTGCAGCCTGGATGAGTTCTGTTTTTACATCTCTTTTTCTCTTCTGTCCATAATTCTGTAGCACAGGTTTGGCATGAACTAGCCTTGTTTTGGCCAGACCTTCACAGGATCAGAGTTAAAAAAAAATCAGCTGCTTTTGCAGCTTTCTCGTAAATTGGTTCACTGCCAAAACCATGAATGCAAAGACAACAGTTGTCTCTGCTGCAGTCTACACAAACGTTCTTCAGCGTCATCCCTCTGTGAATGAACTTTGAGGACTTTCCTCTCCTCCTTTGTGTCTCTGTCATTCCCATTAATTTCCTGGTAACTGGCTCAATCTTTTTATATTCCAGCTGGACGGCTGAAGCAGAAAGGTAGTTGTCATCTACTACTCTTATCACCTTTTTTATTTCTCCTGTCAGACATCTCCCATGGCTCTCTACCCCCTGTATGGGTGTGTGGTGTTGCTGGGCATCTGGCAGTGTCTGGTCTCATGTTTTCCTCTTGGCTGGTTTCCCAGAGAGCAGACTCCTCTCCTTTTGTGTCTGTTTCTAATCCTTGAATTTCTGCTTGGTTATTCCTTTTGGAATTTCCAAAGTGTGTTTTGTCACACACTGGACAATCCCTTGTGAGTGTGTATGTGTGGTCAAATAAATAGCTGGTTAACATCCATACTCACAAAGCCTTGTGTTCGGATAACAGCATTGTTATCCCTTTGTCTCACAACTGAATAGAGCAATTAAACTTCTCTACGGGTTACTAATAGCATGAGCTGGCATTTCTCCCAGTAGGTAACGAGAGTTTTGTGAATATGGTGCTTTTTAATTTGCCTTTCCACACTGAATACAGTGTGTGTTTGTGTGTGCTCCGGTTTTCTATACATGTACATTTCTTCCTGCCTTTATGCTGAGTGGGTGTGTTGCTGTTCTGTATTGTATGTCAAATCTCACTGGAGCAAAACCAAGCAAACTAACAAATTTGTTTCCCACTGGTTCTCAATTCCTGCTTTGTGATTGGCAGCTAATACACCATCGGCACCTCTGGCTCTGATGCCACCGCCCCCCTCTAACACAACCCCGGTGAACAGTGTCGGTCGCTTGCAGATGAGGCTGCATCTGCATGGTTTGCAGCAAAATGCCACGGACCTGCGCAAGCAGCTCTCTCAGCTACGCAAGATGCAGGTATCCACTGAGAAAAGCCATTCATTTGTTTTTTAATCTGTCTGTGCTCTAATTTTTCACTTTAAATATACTCATCTGTTGCTCAAAGTTTAGTTTTAAACCTCTTTTGGGTCATTTTATATGCAAATAGCAGTTTGCAAGCACATTGTCATTGTTTCTCTCAATGTAATTTTTTTTACATGTCATTATGTAATTCTCAGTCCTTATGCTTTCTGGCATCCTTTATTTGAAACTAAACATAAGAAAACTTTTTTACTTATTTTTATCCAACAGTTTTGCAAAAATGTTCATGAAAATGTAACTAATACACCTTCTAAAAGACATGGAGACATGGAGACATGTTCAATGTGGCTCAAAACATTTAAAAATAAAAATAACAGCATCATCTCTTTCCTAAGTGTCCTGATGAGTCTGCATAATTCACAGTTTTGTGAACGTCTCTTATTAACAACTTTCTGCTGAAGAAGTGGCCTCTAAAAAGGTGTTGACAGCGTGCTCGGTGGATTATGCAGAGAAACCGGGACAGCGTCTGTGGTTTCGGATTAAGTCAAGCATTTATGATGACACTATGGTGACTATGAGGGGTCTTAAAAGTGTTTCCCCCCACTTCCCTTTCGGCACACCTGAAGAGTATGTATCATACCGTATGAAAGTCAAGTGAATCAAGTCTTAGCGAACTCTACTTGATGTTTTTTTTGCAGAGGTCCACAGGTTTTGCAGAAGAATTGCAAATACCTGTATTCTGCATCACCTGTTATTGAACGCTATTCGGTATTTTAATAATATGGAGCGTGCAGAAGTAGAAGCTTTGATGTTTTTTTTATTTGATTACTTCAATACGGCACCTATAATAAATAACACCTGCAGAGAGCTGTGCTGCATGGCACATTGAGGGCATTGTATCTTTTGAGGACTAATAATGGAACAGGGAGATAAAAGCTAGATTCACATCTTGCTCTATAGAGACACAAATTGTCAGCAGATGCAGAATTAGAAGAGAGGAAGAGTTAATAATTCTGTAGATGAGACCCTTATCCATTTAATCTATCTGTGATTCAAGTGCTGCAGTAGTTACTGTGGGAAGAAACAAGAGGAGATGATGAGATAAATGCTTTCAGTTGCAGTGGAGTGGAGTTTCTTGCACAGGAAATGAAGAGCAATGAGAGATAGAGATGATGAGCATGCATCGGCTGTCATTTGTTCCATAACAACAATCACAAGGGTTTCTCAAACTGAGTAGGCAGTGAGATGGAGCCAAGCAGCCATAGATATGGGGAAGACAGTTTGCTGCTTATGTTTGCATGCCTGAATGTGACCTCTGCACCTGGGCTGCCATGTTGCCCATGGTGATGTCCCACTGCTTTAATTTTGCATGTGGCTCATTAATTATATAGATGTAAGGTGAAGAAAGGATAGTCAGCTAAATGAAGGGGAGTCGAGGACTACAATATGGAGGAAAAAAAACATTTTCTGGGATATATTTGATATTTTTACTCAAATTATTGTATGCATCTGTTGGCAGCAATCTATAATTAGAAATACGACTAACTTTGGATGTCAGCGCTATTGTTGTCTTTCCAGAACATCAGGCTGATGAATTATTAATTTTTCCAGCTTATCAGGTGATTTCATCCTAGGGAGTTGTATTACATGCAGAAGGCCTGTTGAATATTCCATTCATAACCCTGACAGTGAGCTCAGTTCATGCTCAAGTGCTTCTGTCATGGAAAGCCTTCATTTTCCTCCGGGCAACCCAGCTTTCTGCTGTGTTTATTAGCATGTGCATAAAATAACTCTCCAGAGACCCCACAGAGCAAGTTTATGGCTGCTTCCTGCTGTGCTTTCGAGAACATGCTACCGTAGGATCACTGAGATGGTGCATTTTCTTTTTTCTTTTACATAAAAAGGCAGGTAGCGTAATGGGATTAAAAGGAAGCCTTGACCTGAACTCCAAATCACATGGCTAAACAAAGTGTGAGAATCAGTTCAACAAGATGTTATCTGCTTGTTTCAACACAAATGTAAGAGCTGCAAACATTACATGTATTTCTGTAATGTTGTCTCTGGATGTGTGTGTGTGTGTGTGTGTGTGTAGTTGGAGAACCAGGATTCAGTTCGAACCCTACTCAGACGAACGGAGGCGGAGCTGAATGTGCGAGTGGCTGATGCCGTGAGGAAGCAAGAAGATCCTCTGCAAAGACAGCGCCTACTTGTGGAGGAGGAAAGACTCAAGTACCTCAATGAGGAGGAGCTCATCATCCAGCAGCTCCAGTTAGTCCCAGTTTATTTATGCAGCAGAAACCACTATGTAAATCTAATCACTAGAAATAACTCTTTTCTCATTTATTGATAAACAACGATCAAGATAGTATGTGAGAACCTGTTTTAAAGGGTAAAAAATGGAACAAAACTGTGTAAAATCAGTTGTTTTGAACACACATTTTAAAGTCAGACATAAAGTTTCTATCTCTTTTACAATTAAATAACTAATGGGGCAACACATGGATAGGAAGGAAGTGTGACTGTAATTAAGACCAGATTTGAGCAAGATGCTTATTAAGATCTGAGGAATGTGTCTGTCCAGCAGCTAATTAAAGTGACTGCACAAATGAGAGCAGAGTTACCTTGAGATTTAATAATCAGATAACTGGCTTCAGTCTAATTTGTGGAAATGTTCACCGTGATAATGATTCCTGGATGTCTCTGTTCGGGGCAAAGGAAGTCCTGAGTCTCGCTCTGAGCACCATTTGCATTTCAGGATAATTGGTCGAACTTTGGATGATCTTTGCTAATTGTTGTTTGTTACTCTGCCTGGCAATGGGCAACAAATTGTCTTTGTTCATAATGTAACTCCAGGCAGGCTACTTAACATCCGTATGATCACACAAGTCGTTCACTCTAAATGAGAACTTTTCCAAATCTGATTTATTGGTTTTTTTCTTTATTTTCTGCAAGAAGTTTTTCCTAAATACCACCACATACTCCTCCAGTTCAGCTGTCCAGAACTTTTATTCTAGATGCCAGTTGACTGAAAGACATTTTCAAATAAATGTAAAAAAAAAAAAAAACTTCAGTAACATAATTCTCAGATAAATATTAAGTCAGATTTTAAGTGTGGCACAGGAATCCCTGGTGCTCAGCCTTCTGTCTGTTCCATCTCAGCGACCTGGAGAAGTCAGTGGAGGAGATCCAGAAGGAGTCGTCTGTCAACCACAAGCTGGTGACGGTGCAAGAGCTGGAGGAGAAGGCCACTGTTCTGAGAAAGCTGGGAGAAACACTCACAGAGCTGAAAAGTGAGTCACTCTGATCACATTCCGTGCATGGCACCAAACAAAAACCAGTCACTGGTAGACAGTTTATTCTGCACTAATTACTCACCAAGACACTGATTATCTTTTATCCTTCACTCACCCACTGCCAGTCTGCAGCGATTAATCAGCCTTGGACTGCTCATTGCTGAAATGAACTCTGACCATTCTGTAGCTCACTGCGGGTCTGTGGTTGTTTGGTGTGTTACTCCCCTCTACAGATCAGTTCCCAGGCCTGCAGAGTAAGATGCGAGTGGTGCTTCGAGTGGAGGTGGAAGCTGTCAAATTCCTTAAAGAAGAACCACACAGACTCGACGCCCTGTTAAAACGCTGCAAGACAATAACGGACACCCTCGCCACGTTGCGCAAGTATGAACCAGTTCTGATGGGAGCACCACCAGAACATGTGTGGTTTCTTCACAGTATATAAAAAAATGTGTTGAATTCTGGCTGTCTTCAACAGTCTTTTAAATCCTGATGAAGTAGAATCTGTTTTATCGCTTACTTCTAGCTGACAAGAAAGCATATCAATTTGTAATCAGTTGATATCGTTGGTATTAAACTTTCACCCATCTTTGTTTTATTGTGTCTGCAGAACATCAGGGATTTTTGCAGACAAGCTTTAAACCAAGAGGCATTGTATTATATTTATATTTAATTGCCTCTGTTTTTTTTATCTCAAGCAGACTCTATCAGTGATAATGTTATGATCTGAAATCACAGTGTGAGGTGAAAATAGCAGCTCTTAAGCATCCATTCAGACAGCTAGAACGACTGAATCTCTTTTCAATCAGATGAATAAAAAGCTTTTGATTTTTTTTAGAGAATGGGAAATGTGCTTTTCAGCACTACCAATCAACCTTGTGCCCAAAAAGCCTCATCAGACTTTTTTTTTATCTTTGTGTGTCATTATTTCAAGAAATGAAATAATTTAATATGTAAAGATGGAGAATTTTTGCTCTTTTTATGACATTGCTGGCATTCTCTAACAAGTGTTTCCCAGTATAACTCAAGTATGTAGCATCTCCCAGTCTTTGTTAATGACGTAGTCTTCCATGTTTTGCCAGACAAGCAAATGAAGGGGTTTGGAAGAAGCAAGATGACTTCTCGAATCCCTCATCAAAGCACAAAGATGACTTGCGAAAGTTGTCAGACTTTGACATTCCCACCAGCCCACCATTAACCATAAATGACCTTGGAGGAGGCAACAGTCTGTCTAACTGGAGCCCCCACTCCAGCCTAAGTCGTGGTCTGGGGAATCCATCTGGCCCTCATAAGGACAATCATCCTCCTGTTCCCCACAAGGGGAAAGCACTAGAGGAGCTGGAGCGTCGTTCTGTAGCTGACAAAGCTTTGTCAATGGAAGTGCGATTGGTAGGAGACGTTTCTGCCAGTATAGCAACACCAACACTGGTTTATGTGATGTATTAAGATCCTGCCTTGCCTTTGCAGGCAGCAGAGCGGGACTGGGAGGAGAAGCGAGCCAGTCTTACCCAGTACAGTGCCCAGGACATCAACCGTCTGCTGGAGGAAACGCAGGCTGAGCTCATGAAGGCCATTCCAGACCTTGACTTTGCAGCTAAGCAGATCAAGCCCTCCTCTAACACACCTTCCACCCAGACAACGTCCCAAAGTGGGACTACAACACAAGAGCACCGCACCAACAAGCCTCAGCACAAGCTGTCTGCAAAAGAGGGGGGTTCCAGGCGTGGTTCTGGTAAGATGAAGAGTGATGGAGCAAAATCTCTCTGTGATACATATTTAAATGAAAAGAGTTTTGTCACATAAAGTGTTTTACTTTCTGTTCCAGATGAGCTGACAGTACCTCGATATCGCACAGAGAAGCCCTCTAAGTCTCCCCCACCTCCTCCACCTAGACGCAGCTTCCCCTCTTCCCCAGGACTGACCACACGTAGCGGAGAGACACTAGTTCCAGGAAAAAGCATAAAGGTAGCCCTGTAAATAATCCTCATAAGCCATGCACTTTTATAAATATAGAGGCATTTTACTGACAGACATTTTCTTCCTGTTCGTTTTAGAAATCTGAATCCGACGAGGCCGAGCTTCAAAAGCCGCACATAAAACTGAGGAGGACTGTGTCCGAAAACCCTCGTCCTGCATCCACACCCCCAACGCTGGCCTCTGGAAATAAAGAAGAAGGAGATGTGGAGAGAATTGCTGCTGAGCTGGAGGTAAGATAAAAATGGTTTGTTCAGTATCTGCTCAGCAAATGAAAGGCTTCTTTTTATATTTTATTTATCACGTCTCCAATCTGCCCTTGGATTCCTCCAGCATATATACACATTAGGTGCATGTAGATATGCTCATTATTACCACATGTTCCAGCAGCAGGAGCCATATGTCCTCCTGCCTCTGGCACTGGAAAAGCCCAAAGATCATAAACTGCTCAGTGGCACACATCAGCTCCCAGGTCTCACAGATCACAGCCAGACAGCTGTACCCAGATAGCTGCTTGTGTTGTGTTTCAGATGGCTAATCTGAAATTGGGTGGAATAAGAAGTCAAAACTAACTGTTATTATTCACTGACTTGTATTTTTAATCCTTTTTTCTTTAAATAAAAAACTTGCCTTTTCCATCCCCAGCTGTTTGAGAGAGCCCCACTCAGGCTATCTCGGTCCCCTTCCCTTTCCCTGCCTGTAAGCCCATGCAGCAGGAAAAGTGAACCTCCCTCCAGACTGGACCTGTGGCCTCCTGAGGCCTCAGGTACAACTGAGGTAACGCTCTGGCTGACCCCGAGCAATGTGGATTGCTGCCCTGTTACGCCTGTCTCTGTTCTTTCTAATCCAACATCACTCACAGAAATCACCCACAAGTGTTCAGCGATTAGCCACGTCCACTCCAGCACTCCTCGTCTCTAAGTGTCCCTGCAACATATTTGACTGCCAACCTCTTTTTCTTTACGTGCATGCGTGCAGTGTTAAAGCAGGCAAAAAATATGCAAAGCACATCAAAGCAAAGTGGCATTTTCACTGAAGCCTGACTGTAAACACAGGCTTTAACACACTATAACTCCCATATGTTTAATAAAATGAGAATAAATTGAAATGGCATCCTTATCAAAAAGCATTCAAATGTACCTCTGCATCATTAGATTTAGTTTATACTGACTAAAATATCACTTACTTCCATGCACAACATTGAAGGTGAACATTTTGTTGCAGTCTGATGTGAAATGTTATTTTTCCATTTTAACAACCGATTATTTTAGTAAATAACAGAATCTTTAGACAAGGGTTGAGAAGCATTTTGATTAGATTAGATTGGATCAATGTCTCACATTTTGCCCATCAGCTGTTACATTTATTCATCTTTTTGGTGCTTTCTTTTCTGGCTACACTCAAAGCCAGAAACCCTGTCTGGTTCTGAGTCTTTTACATTAAATCATAGCTGATTGGTTTCTAGATTGACTTTGATTTGGTCTTTAGCAACACAACAGAAGTGTTTGGATTTCAGCATTGATGTTCAGTGATTACTGAAGGAAAATGCCATTGACAAGATCACTATAAGAGTATTAGTTCTGTCAGGCTTTAAGTTAACATAATGTGAAGAACACAAAAGTGATGTTTGGCCATGATGACAGTTGCGTTCGCTTCTTTTCATCGATTCTCGTTGCTGCTGGTGGTTCACTCATTATGGTGTAATGTTTAGAGAAATAATGTTTCCTCCAATCCAGCTGTCAAATATCACTTTTATCCATAAGTTTTTGCAGGAGGAGTTTCCAGACTTTTTAGGGTTTAGGATCAAGTTGTAACTTGATATAATTTCACATTTTGCCTGAACTTTGTCTTCATCACATCCCGTTCAGAACTGTTTGCTAGAGATGCAAAAAAACATGCGTCTGTTGGGTTTTATATAATAAAACACTGAATTACTTGTAATTATCATTTCTGTGTGCACTGACTGTCTTTGCATGCTTTGGACACACACACCTTTATCCACGTGTAGGTTGTTTTAAATGATTGCAGTGAGTTATTCTATAACTTGAAGTGTTTTATGCAGTGGATTGTTGCAGTGTTTGTTAAGAGCCAAAACATTTGAGTTGTAAATCTATAAAGAGGATATAATCAATACATGCATTACATGTATGTTAATAACATTCATTTTCTTATTTCTTTTCTTATTTGTGTTTGCCTTTTTTTTGGTCATTCTTATATGTATAAAGTTTGTACCATCACTATGACCAACTTTGTGTTTATGTTTATACCTCAAGTGCTTTCTCCACTCATAGGGAAGGCACTTGTCTCCTGTCCCCCACATCGTGTTGACGGAGTGTTTACCGACTTCGCCCTCAACCCCAGAGGATCCTGTCAGAGATTTAGCAAATGACCACATGAAGGAGGCTTCAACAGAGGACTGGGCTGATCATGAAGTGATCCTCAAGACTTCTATTTCAAGTGAAAGACATTCAGAAGGAAGTGAATCTCTTCCTCAGCAAGAGCTGTGTTTTTTAAATAGAGATTTCAAGCCGGAAGTTGCCCTGCTTTTGACAGAACTGGAGATGAGGGTAGTTTCTTCTAGTGAGGCCCAAGAACTCATGACTACGGGAAAAATTCTGCATATTCTAACTATCTCACCACAGACTAAAGAAGTCTCTGAAGCTGAGCTAAGGGAACGGCCTGTGCTTGTGCTCTTCTGGAAAGAAAAAACTGTCACAGAAGCCTACAAACTGCTGTACTCTCTCCTGGATTGGTCCAACCCAGTCCCCAAACCCAGAATAAAATCCTCTCACAAGCCAGCGCAGCAGAATTTATTGATGGAGGCTCTGAGGAGAGGGATAGAAACAGGAGAAAGCAGGCTTATGTTTAAACACACAGCAGAGTTTACGATGCAAGAGAGCACTCTGGAGTCCAATGGGAGCTCGGTGGACAGCCTCACCAGAAGGAGAGCAACGCAAGATGTCCGGCTCAATGCCTACAAGAGGCTGGACAGCTTAGAAGAAACTATTAGAGAGCTGGAGAACACCTTAATAGAGATCAGTGGGCATCCCACTGTGGAGCTGCTCTACACTGAAACATCAAGCAGAAGTTGTCCTGCACAGAGAACCGGCAGTCTGACCTTAAAGACCAAGAAGCCACCAGTCCCACCAAAACCACCATCATTCAGCCCAGGATTAATCCAGGTTCATTGCATATTTGTGATGTGCAGATTCCTGCTCTGAAGCAGCATGTTCTCTTTTTCCTCCTTCACTTCTTCTCTGCAGATGAACTTTTTTCAAGCCTCTGATGTCTGCTTCCTGATTTAATCAACACATAATTATATTTGAAACTGAAAATAAATTCAAGAGGACAGACAACAGACTTCCTGCCTACCTGTCTGTCCTGTGCTTCCTGCTGGAGCGGCTGTCCTGCTGGGTCCTGAGTCGTTAATGGTTTCATTATTGATCTTACCTGACATCTGCTCTGTTTGCATATTTAGCTCATTTCACTTCTTGTTTACATGAATACATGCAAATGACTCTTGTTTTCAGATTTTCTTCTCTTTACTTTTCAGTTCTTTTAAATTAGATTTCTTTCTAATCTTTACCTTGTCTCCAATTCAGCTTTTTTTAATGCTGTTAATTTAAAATATTCTGCATAATACTGAATTCAGTATGAAAGATTACAATCATATAATCATAATTGTTTTTCATACCTGGTCAAGTCGTGTTTAGGGTCACTCCTTCTGGTAAAATGTAACTTGAATAATTTAAATAGAGAATTTATCCATCAGAACATGGACAAAAACAGGGATCTATCTCTTTATTCCTGTTCCTTTTAATCTTTAATGACCATAAATTGAATATTTGATTACCAGATATTGCAAGTAGTATTCTTTCAAGCCACCTCCAGCTAAATGCACAAAATCAAGATTAGTAATTATCAAAAGGCTTACAGCATTTATGCATCAGCTGCCTCGTCCATTAAGTGTCTTGACAGCTTGCACAGTATTCCCTCATGCTCTGGATGTATCCTCATATTCAGGCCCAGGCTGAAATACTTGACAGCCACTGTCATGGTGAGTTTTAGCCCTCTGATGTGGAGCTCGGAAGCATTCCCGTGGGCATGGCTAGGGATTACAAAGTCTTCACACATTATTTCATCAGTCCAACTTGAGTCTCGTTGATCATTTCAACACGACCCTTCTTCCTGCTCTTGTCAAATGTTAGCTGCTCACCAAATTCACAGAATAGAGATCAGTTTTCAGTCCCTAATATAGTTCAGCTTTTAATCAAAACCTTTTTAATCGAGGTGAGAATTAAGGCGTCAATCTTTAAATTTCCTTTGCAATGTCAGTTTAAAATGCTGCAACAAAAAAACAAAACAAATGGTGTTACCAAGTTGTCTGCTGTGGCATAGACTAATGAAATAATTGGTTAATGTTACTACAGCCAGTCTAACACTTTTCCTTTTCTCTGTATGAAGAGGAGGCACAGCTGAGTGGAAATTTGGTCGTCCATTTGTTTTCGTGCATACAAAGAGACAGCCAGTAGAGTAGCAGTGCATGAAAGAGATGAAAGATCATTAAGCACAATGTCTCACAGATCCTGTTGCGAGGAGGTTAGGCTACGCAACGTCAGTTCTGATGCTGCATTTCTATATTCTGCTCTTTGTCACATTCTGTTCATAGATGGTGAAACTCTGTGCAGTGGATAGTTTAGTTTTATGGCAACTACCATCTCGGATCCTAAAACTCTCATTGGTCTCTGGGGTAGACGTGCTTCCTGCAATCAAACTGCTGGATCAGTGTGTTTGTCAAGTGGAAATTGAGTAGAACTCAAATATACCATTGTGTATTGCATATTTACCCTCTTCTATCCTCTGCTGTCTGTTAATCCTTTCCCAGGGAGGAAATAATTCCAGTGTTGGTAAGGTTGTCCACTCCTCAGCTGCCTCTAAACTGAAGCATCTCCAGCAAAACAGCACAGACAAGACTAAAAGTGGCAAGAAAGAGGACTCCCTTACTAAGACGCAGGGCCAGCAGCAGGTACGATTTTAATTGTTTGCTCTGGCAAGTTATTATTTTTAATTTGACTGACCATCATTATAGTTTTTGGTGTTTGAGAAAGATTTTTGTAGAATGAAGCTCAATAGACAGGGCCGGCCTGAGCCTTTATGGGGCTCCAAGCAGAACTTAACTTGTGAGCCCCCCCACTGAATATCTGTGCACCACCAGTGCAGAACTTTTACTGGTGCTTGATCCTTTCATACACCCTGGCTTCCATCACACTAGGGCCACTTTGGTTCTGGTTTTTAACCTACAATTTGCACTTTTAATATGCAGTGGGACGTATGCATGTGGGATATCAAGCTTGTGTTTGAAAGTAAGAGAAAGCACCAGAAGATAAGACAAGATTAATTTAGAGTAAACAGTTTAACCAGTTCCCCCTTTTTCTTAAAATTTAGAACACAAGTTCAAAAGTGGATTGCTGGGGTAGGCTAGCAACTTCCAAACATTGGAATAAGTGGTACAGATGATGGATGGATAGTTCAAAAGTGTTATTTAATTTTTTTTTTTTTTAAATTTCAATAATTTATTTATGGAGGGAGGGGTGTTCTCTACCTGGATGGACTGGCGACCTGTCCAGGGTGTACCCCGCCTCTCGCCCGTTGAGCTGGGATTGGCTCCAGCCCCCC
>JBAMHV010000022.1:16099533-16113642 GCA_037177535.1 Pseudomugil gertrudae
CGCCCGTTGAGCTGGGATTGGCTCCAGCCCCCCCGCGACCCCGCTCTGGGATTAAGCGGAAGAAAATGGATGGATGGGGTGTTCTCTATGTTGCAAGGTGGCTCCAAGCATCCACTTAGTTTACTAATGTCTCGGGCCGGCTCTGTCCACTATAATTTTGTGATGTTCCCACAACATATAGAGGCTTTTAAAGTTTCATTCTTTAAAGCAGAATGTGTGCATCGGTTTATGCAAGCCATTCTGTCTGCTACACACCAATCCAGCATAAACAAGCCTTTCCCATCACTTTTCACTGTCATCTTGTCTTCCTCACAGAACTCCTGCATGCTCCACTCAATATTTAAGACACAAGTTCAGGTCTTTTTTAGGAAGATGCAATTAATTTGAGTTAAAGTCAGGTGTTTTAAAGATTAAACCACTTTTAATGGTAAAGTAGCATTATTTTTACACCCATCTTAAGATGTTTGAAATGAATGAAAGGCTTTTCTGCAGGCTCTGTCCAACAGGGAAGTGCATGCAGGTCAAACTAAGGACAGTTTTTCTGTCTAAAAGATATAAAGGTAATTCTATGTGGACTATTTAAGACCCATTAAAAATTATACAACGTGTTTACTAAATAAATTAAATCTGAAAACCTCTGTTAGCAATTAGATTTAATTTGCTCTTCTCTTATTTATCTTATATATATATATATATATATATATATATATATATATATGCTTGGTAGCTGTTTTACAGTTTAATTTGCTACAATATAAAATGGTAAAGGGCTGGACGTAAGGATGCTAGATGGCTTCCAGAGGCGAGGAAATTGAACTGATGAAGCATGTCGGTCGAGCAAAGCCAAAAAGGAGATTTTTATGCTATGTCTGTGCACAGGAGGAGGAAGCGTAATGTCAATGTAATTTGAAAAATAACAGAGGCAGTGAAGTGCACCTAAACTCCTATAATCCGTGAGCATTCTGACTCAAAGTCCGTTTTAAAGATTGTGGAGAAATTAAGGAGTTAGGCAGAGAGATTTGAGCGATGGGGAAGTATTGAGGCTTTGGTCTTCTCAGTCTCTATAGGCTGGGAAGAATCTCTGCAATGCTAGTAATCACCACTTGAGTAACTAGAAATCACTGATCATTTCATTTGAAGAGGGCATTTCTTCTTCCACCATTAAGTCTTTCACGTTTCCTCTTCTTTATATTTCTCTTCTTGCCTTTTCCGCTTTCTGTAACTCTGCAATTTGCTCACGCTGCCCCTTTTTCTCCTTTTTACTCACCCCGTCAGTCTCACTCATTCCCAGCACTTGTCACACTTGTCTAATGAAAGGAAAATTAATCCTATTATTTCCAAATGAAACTCACACGACACAAGCTCTTTGTGGACATAATGTTCAAAAACAGCCATTGTGAAAGGCTGTGTGTGTTTAAAAGCACTATCCTTAGAGGGACAGCGGACACTGAAAGCTGACTGACAGCAGAGGAAGCTGGCACCAAACAGTTTAAAAAGGGCAACATACCGCAACTAAATGATGAAAGACCAAGAAAAACATTGAGCCGGCTGATATAAACAGCCAGCTGTGGCAGACTTTATTTTTAAGTCTCAATTTATAAGTCAGAAAACAGGTTGTTAGAAACTTTTAGGTGTTATTTTGCGTTGTAGGTGTTATTTTACACACAGCTGAGGAATAACTAGAGATCATGAGCACGGAAAAGAGCATTCTCCTTTTAACCTGAAACTCTTTAAACTGATTTCAGAAATGTTCAAGGAGAAAAATCCCCCAAACAACAAGTTACCTTATAGTTTGAGAGAAGAACATGACAAATCATTTTTGAGTTCAGAATAAGAGCTGAGCATGGACTCATCACATATTTAAGGCAGCTGATCAGTATCATGCCTTTTACAGCTAATTGGGAAACTTTGCCCACTCTTTGTTCACTTTTTCCTGCTTTTCCTGTGCTGAACTAAATAAACAAAGTCAACCCCTGAACCTTATTTTTAGCTCACACCTCCTGATTTGCATCTTTGACTCGTGTTTTTGCTCCAACAATCAGACTTACCCACCATGGGTGACTTTTCTTCTCAGCCCTCAGCTTAAGGTAAAAGTATCTCTTCTGTTAAACGTCTTTCTAAACGTGACCCCAAACTTTAACCTATCCTTCTGCTTTCCCTTAGTGTCTCCACTTCTTCTCTTTTGTCTCCTCCCACAAAATGAATTACTTTTGCAATGCATTCTGAACTGGGGACAGTTGCAAGGCGTACGCACACCACTTTGGAGTCTCCAAACTGTCTATTAAGCTTCAGTCTACTGACACGCATAAATATATATGCATAAATATCTTTACTATCTGTGGCAGTATGAACAGCAGGTTGCATAAAGTGCAGCTGCTGCTCAATAGCATGATGTAAAAGCCAACTGGAAGAAGAATTTAAGGCATCACTATATATTATCTGCACTCAGCTAAAATAAGATGCACTACCACTACTTTTGGATTCAATGTTCACTGTGCAACAGATCTAAAGTGTGATACCTTTTTTGAGGTTGGAATCTGGTTAGATTCTAGATGTATCTTAGTGCTTGTTGCTTTCTAAGAAATCCGAATGCATGTAACACAAATAGTCCTGATATGAGGAGTATTAAGAAGTATTCCTATTCATTTGGAAGTCATCTAGCTTTAAAAGGACTCCATGTTGGATATGATAAAGTTTTTTTTATGTTGCTTTGTGTTGCTGAATTCTCACTCGGTAATATTAAGGCAACCCAGGCAGTGGGGTATCCTTCAAACCAGTTTTCTGGGTAGAAACAGACAGATCAAAGCCACAATTTCTACTTGTTTGCTTTCCAACCGATCAAGCAGGTTGGACAATGGGATCCCTTTCATGCCTCAAGACTCTATTTCCCGTTACTTCTGGTAATAAATAAATGCAGGCTGGATATAGGAGATGGCATGTAGTCAGGATAGCTGTCATTTGGCAGAAAGGTCTGAGAGTGAAAGATATGAGGAGGCTCTTTTCTCGCATTCATACACCAGAATAACTGTCAGCCAGGTTTGAGGAGTCTTTTTTTCTCCAGAAGTCGTGCCTTATGAGAACAGAGCAAATGCCAGCCTCACTCTTTTCTTGCAGAATTCATCAGTGTAATCCCTCCTTTAAAACACCTGATAAAACTTTTATCCAACAGCTTTTTTCTCATTCTGTAAAATATTTGTCTGTCTCTTGCACATGAAACATGCAAACATCTGTCAGATCCGTTCCCATTTATGAAAAACAAAATGCTTTCTTCATGCTCATGCTGAAACAGTGCCATCCTGTGGTTCATCGCTGCATTACATAATGATATAAAGGTGTGGTTCTGTATGCTTATCGGAACATTTTGTATTTTTTATTTTACGAAAATCATTCAAATAAGTGTCAAAGTGAAAGAAGTCAACAGTGTGACTTGCAGCTGACCTCTTTCACTGTTGCACCTTATCAGTGGTATCAGTAGTTTGGTCGTCATGTGTAGATGATGGCCTATACTGAGGCCTACATTGCACGTGCTGATATCAACCTGAATAACAATATCCTGTGTTTGTTTCCTGTTCTGTTTTCACTCCCCTGCCCCTCCACTACATGTTTCCTCTAACACTTGTTCCTGTGGCGCAACCTCACCCACCCCGTCACCCTGTGTGAACCCGTGCTGCCCTGCACCACCCGGCCTTGCTCTTCTTCCTGCAGCAGTGAGCGACCCGTCCAGCCTCTCCAGCCTCCTTCTCCTCCTGTTCACCTGATCGCAGACATGCACACACACATATCTGCCCTCTTAGCTTTAACAGCTCCTTCCACATCCCCTGTGTTAACTGTGAATCCTACTCTGTGCAGTTGCAGATGAGTGAGCGCATGTATGTGTGTGCAAATATGCTTGCACAGGCATGTTTAAGTGTAGTAGTACAGGAAGGTACTGCAGGGAACAGTGCCCACACAACCAATTTTAAGGCTTTAATTTTTCATGATTTCCCATTTTGACCCCTGAAAACCTCATTTCTTTGCGCTCCCCCTTCACCCCCTCCTGTTTTCTGTGTTCCTGCTCTACTTGAAGGCTTTGGGGACCAACAGCACCGGCTGTATTGAACCATACCTCTCTGGTCTCAAAGCAGGCATTTTTTCAGGCAGAGTGCCTTCTCCTGCAGCAGCGTTGGCCCCTGGCCTGAGGAAATGCCACCAGGAAGGGGCACTGCCCTCCTTGACAGTCTCATCAAGCCAAGCAAAGGCCCTTCTGGCGAGCCTTTCTGCCTCGGGTCTGACCGCTGAGGCCTTGCTCCTCTCCTCTGCCCTCCGCCAGCGTCGCCTTCTACGTGAGCAGCGAGCATCCTCCCTGTCCAGCAGCCAGTCCTCCTCCCCTACGCCCACTGTTACCTCCTCCTCTTCCTCTTCACCCACAACCCCTACTCCATCCCTGTCCCCCTCCTCTCCCACCCCGCTGAATTCCTTTAATTTCTCATCTGGAGCCATCAAGCCCAGCAGTCAAAGCCTTGTCAGCCCCAGCCTCAGCAGCTGCAAGGATGCGAATGAGGACGTCACCCCAGCTCTTTCTGATGAACCGGAGGAGAACTAGGACATGGGAGATTGCAACATCACATCATGAACCATTAAAATAAATCATGTATAATAACCAAAAATGATTTTTTTTTACTCATATGTTCTTTCTGGAATTTTTAACCTTATGTTTGTATTTTTATTGGGCTCACACAAGTCAGCATCTTCAGACTTTCATCGTAAATGGAGTTTGGCAGGATTTTTACTCTGATCTCGTTCCACGGATCCTCTGTTGTTCTCCCACATGGTTCTACTGCCAGTTTTCCAGATAGAAAGCACACAAGTGGGCCTCCTCTCCCACCAGCTGCCTGCTAAGCTGGTGTGGCCAGATTTCTTCTCACATACATGGAATATTAGTGGTATAGTTCAAATATCTAGACTGTAATAATAGAAAATAGATTTGCAATAATCACTGAGTGAGTCCAGTAGTTATGTACTTTCAAGATTACATTGCTCCACCTTAAATGCATCACCTGGCAGAGTGTGAAATCTGCTGAGATAATTGTAAGAAGAAAAAAAAAGGTGATGTGTGGTTTTTAGCTACATTGTGTATAAAAGGGCATTAGTTGCTTTTTTTTGCCTCACCTGCATTTCACACTTTGAATTGGTGCTATGTTTTCCCCTCCGTTTGTACCCACTGTAATAATTTTACATTGTTTCACATTCTGCTCTATTTCATGTTATATTTCATTGTTTAAATCCACATCTACAGAAACAATTACAGGCATTTTAACTGGGAGAAAACCGTAATTCACAAAAGCAAACTGTAATGACTGACCCAGAAATGGCATATCTGTGTTTCAAATAAGAAGAGTGGTTCCACAAATAGAAGGGAAAAATGCAAATGACTTGTACAAATGTTCGTGTTGTGTATGTGTACACTAATTAGATAATTATGACAATCAGGATGTGTTCACAGTAGCATCGTAGAGGTTGCTCGGACATTATAGCACCCCGCTTTAAAACCCATCCCAAAGATTCAAGCACACACAGTGATGAGTGATCACACATAGTCTGTCACACATGCACATGTAAAGCCGAGATGTACAGCACAGAATCAGCTTGATTTTCTGTTAGCAAATCTGATGATCCGTTTGAAGCCACATGTGTTGCACCACTGATAAAAAGCACACTGTTAAAAAAACTCATATTGACCAGAATACAATTTCACAATGAAAGGATTTACAGACTGATTTGTTCTCCTTTGACACTCTTCTGTCTTTGAAGCAGCAAGTCAGCCTGCAGCCGAGAAGCTCCCAGAGTTTTTAGTAGTTTGCACATTATCCTTCACTGTAGTGAGCTGTGGACACTTGATCTGTTCTGGAGATAAAGAATGTCAATCAGTACATATTCTGACAACAGATGCTTTCTTAGCCCTTAAAGGGACTGAGATGTAAATATAATGTTAAAAAAAAGTTTCCTCTCAAACACTAAATCCCTCAGTTTCAGCTCACAAAAAGCATCCAAACTCTTTATTAAAAGGGAAAAAGTGCAATGGCATAATGGTAAATGTTGAAACTGAAGAATTTAAATTGCTATTTTAAAAAGAATATAAGTACATTTTTTAGTTTGGTGCTTCTGGGATTCAGAAAAGTTAATGGATTGAGCACAAAAGCTAAACCTGACTGTAAAAAACTATCATTATTATCAAATATGAATGAAAACTAATATGCCAAGGAATAAAAGCAAAAACAATGACATAAACATATGAAGAAATGTTACTTCTGTCTGTTAAAGCACCATTAAAACTGATCAATAGCGGCATATTTGTAACATTTGCCATCTGCACTTTTAATACTTTATGGGAAAAAGTTTTGATCATTTCAGCACGATAATGAAAAAAATTAAAATGTTAGCTGCCGTTCAGATCCCTCACACACCGATCACACACTGCTAAACTGACAGCTGCAACTTGCAAGACAAAAACCTTTTCAAAACTCCCTTTGCTGACCTCTGACACTGAATTTTAAATCAGATAACTAATTAAAATGAGTTTTTTAAATCCATATTCTTCATTTTCAACATTTTTTTGTCTTTTTTGTTAGAAAAGAGTGTAACCTATCTGCAGATGACTGCATAATATTTAACATGTACACACTGTCCCAGCCATTTTGGAGACCTTTAATTTATTCTAAAGAGCACAAATCTACAAATATTAAGTGATTAAACATGCTTTGGTTTCATTGGCAGATTTCCGAAACATTGAAGCAACTGGGAGCTTCTCTGTGAGTGCAGCTGGAGTTATGAAGACATGTACTGTCTGTCTTGAGTGTTTGCCTCGTGGCTGGAAGACGACGGGGTCGAACAGACAGAGGCAGACAAAGTGTTACTTAGCTGCTGTTCACCAGAATGACTGTGTGAAATCCACTCTTTGTGACACTGAGATTAATACGTGTGCACGGGGGGCTTGTGTCAAAGAGTTGGCAGCGTGAGGAGACGGGATTAGTTTGAAGGCTACTTTAATAAGGCTGGCTTTGACTCGCCCCGTCTCCACAAGAGTGCTTGTGATATAAGAAACCCGAAGAGATGAGAGAATGGGCTTGACAGTAAGAGAGACACTAATCAGGTGTTCTTCCCCAGTCACTCAGTTTGCTGGTGTCTCTCTAATAAAATCACTTATTTGGGGTTATTATAGAACAATTCCTTATGGGCTTCAATTCTAGAAAATAATATGTGCAATATCTTATTGGCTTAGGTAGTGCTCTTTGCCTTTGACATACTCCAGCCTGTTTGTCCACAAGGACCTGTTACCATGTTTTTCCCAGTGCCTGTTAGTCTCTCAGACAGAATTACACTTGTACCCAAAGAAGAAGCTGAGAGAGAACTGGTTTGTTCCCATTTTTATCCACTGAAAAAGGAAATCAGCACTTGTAATGCAGAGTGTGTCAGGTTGCAGTAGCATTGGACTAAACTGACCCTGAGCCCGGTAATAGTGTGCAAGCTCACAGCGAATTACGCCTGAACCCTGGGTGCTCTGTAGATCTGCCAAGCTGGTTCAAGCCCCTTGGGTTTCTTATTTGGTGAAGTCAAATGAAAGAAATTCACTTACTCATACTGTTCCGCTCTCAAACCCATAACTCTTCAAGTTAAATCTGCTGCATGTGCGTCTGGTGAGTGTTTGGGAGGAAGTATGCACGCTTGGTAGTTTTCTCTTAAGTTGGAGACAGACCCCCCCACCACCCCCCACTGCCTCCAGAAGTGTGTGAGACAATGCCTTTGACTTTTCTTCTTTTTTCCCCCCTTTTCCAAGACAAGTGTTAGCAGGCTGTGATTTCATTGTGATTTCATGACTGCAGGCATGTCCAGCACACCCAGTGGAGGTCTGGCAATCAGAAAATCTCATGCAAACTTGAAATGAAACATAGGATAACTATACATATAAATATATCTAAGTGAGATGTTTTGTGTATGATATAATTGTGAAAAAATGTGATATAAATATATATATATTTAGGTCTAGAATAAAATACACACTGTAAAATGCATCATTCCTTCTGTTTTATATATTAGTGACCATTTTGTACAGACTTTTCTTTTTTTAACTCATTAAGAGAGATATTACATTTCACACTGAGATTATTTATTCATATTATGCAGAACATTTTTATATTTGTTTAAAATATCTGTATAGATAGTTGTTAGATTCTGTAATATATGTAGAAGTTCATTTGGGAATTTTACGATGTTTCTTTACAAATGCTGCGTTAGATTTTCTGTCATTTTGACTCGTATGAGGCTTGTCCTTGATAATGCTTGTCCAGCTTATTTGCACCTAAAACTCAGGTGTAGGATGTTGGACCAGTGCCTGCGTGTAGGAGCTTATTTTGCTGCTGTCGTTTGATTTATTTGAGTGGATTGTCTTAATTTCCTTTCTTTTTTTAGTTTCAGCCCATTCTGTATTTGTTATTTAAGCTATGTTAGTGATGCTAGAGACGGTACGAATCACAGATGTTGAAACTACTGTGAAATGGGCCTAAAAGCTTCAAATGAGGCCTCGCTGCTTTGACAAAAGGAGTTACTTGGCTTTAATTTTCTGTGTCGTGTTTGCGTGGGATAAAGGATGGCGACAATATGGAGGATCATTGCAGAAGAGTCCAGACAACAGGTGGATGTACATTTTATTTACTTAAACTGCTGCAGTTTGTGGCTTCATGTAGCAGTTAATAAACTATCAAAGTAATAAAAGCCACTAAGATGGATTAATATGGGAATAATACAGAGTTGAAGGATTTAAGATGTTATCTTTTTTTGCCATTGTCTTTTCTTTTTCCTTAAAAAATAAATCTAAAGTCTATATGTATGTATATGAGATTTTTACATGGATGTGTGGATGTTCAAAAATCTTGGCATCAAAAATAGAAAAACAAAATTGACTTGTAAATAGGCCGAGTCATTCCTAGCCAGTTCAACAGATTGTTATGTCCAAAAGATGTTTTATTAATAAACTACAATGAAAAAGGTACAGTCAAAAAGGTATATACAAAACAATGCATGTATAGTCTCAAGCAAACGCACGGTGCAGTTGATTAAAAAAAATGTTGTCTACATGTTTTCTCAAAAATATGAGAAAGGAATAGAAAAGAAGTGGTTCTGTGTTAGAGGTTTACAGACATGAAGAATGGCACATTATTTTTGGTATCTGTGACACAGGCATGTTCATTCTTTCTGTGAAGTTATGTGATGATGACGATAGTGGCTGAGAGTGTTGGAATGCTTCAGACGCACCGCGACAAGAGACGTCACCAGTGAAGACGTCCTCTTTCCACAGAGTGATTCTCCCATTTGTAGAGTAGTGTGATATACGAATAAGAGTAATACAGAAAATAGATCTATGCTATAATGATATATAAATCTAAACACCTACTGATACTGAAGATACTAATTTATCAGTGTGGATGCCACGATATTCTGTGAGAAATGTGTGTGTTTTTCCCGTGAGAAGACAAAAGGCAGTTGAATCTGCCTCCTTTTGTACATAATTTGCTGTGATTGTGTGTCCAATAAAGTGCAGCTCTCTTCTACAGTCTTCTCTTGCTTTGTATTTGCTGGTTTTATGCTCTCACATGAAGCACTTTTTGCATCCAACCTCTTAAAGTTAAATAAAAACAAAGACACGATTGCTTAAAAAAGGTTTTAGCATAAAAAGAGACATGACTTTTTTTCCCCTTATTTAATTGGCAAATGCATAATAATAATGATAGTTGGAAAATACAAACCTATTGAGGTACTACAGAAATACATGGCTGATATTTATAATCAAAATGGTGAACTTTATACGGTTAAAAATGCTTCTCAGTTCTATTTACAGTGTAAGTTGATACTACAATGTTGCTCCACACAGTCAAATTTTTTTCAATGTTTTGCTGCCTGTGCAGCTCATTTTAAAGCTTGTTTTGCTTGTATGTTAGATTGTGATTCCAGTTGCATTAGTTGGAAAAATTGTTCCACTAAAAGTGGTTTAAGAGTCCTGGCGTTGTGCCGGCCGGCGACCGTCTGTCCGCCTGTATGGTGTGTTTCTCAAATCTGAGGAAGAGCAAGCACAGACAAGCGGATGTAGCTGTAGTTTTGCCCTCATTTAGATATGAAATATCCAGAGTATGATTTGAAATGTAATACGCTTCCTGTTGCGATCATTGCAGTACCTGTAATGATGTCCTCCAGAGCACCATCCTTCCCCTCACGCACTGGAGGCTTCACCTGCCTCTTCTTTAGCTCTGCGATCAGATCCATCTGAGGCATCTTAGGCATCATTGGGCCCTGAAAGACATCCAACATTAAAGTTATTTTCCATTCACAAAGAGCCTGAGTGTCATGTTGTAAAGAGTTTATACGGTACTCTTTACCTTTTGCGCTCCAGGTTTATTCGGAGATGGTGACTCTTTTACTTCATGGCTCTCGCTCTCAACCTTCTTCCTCTGCTCAATCTCTTGCTGTGCTGTCTACATTCAGTCATGAGGAAAAACTGTTAGCTTGCAATGAATTGATCATAACAAATACATATGATAAGCATGCTTACCTTGTAGGCTCTGATGAAGCGTCCAAACATGGGAAAAAACATGGAGGGCTGGGTCGTTTTGGGATTCTCTCCAAAGTACTCCACCACAGAGACATAAGCTTCCTGGAGAAAGAACAGCAAATGCATGTGTTCAAGAGAATGTGGTACGTTTCTGGGAGCTACGTGAGTATAGGATAGTCATAAAAGACCAACCTGTGCTGTCTTGCTGTCCTTGATCAAAGTTTCCAGCTGCTCACTGTTTGTTTTGATGAATTCCTTCAGCACGGGGCTGTCATCCTGCACCAGGAACTCCTTCTTGGTCATCTCCATCCCTCGCTCTAATGAGCGGATATCTTGCAGAATGCTGTCCAGGGACACTAACAAAGAAATCCAAATAAGTTTAAAACAATTCCTAATTGAACAAAATGTTGCATACCAGCTTGAATGTGTGCATGTGTGTTTACCAAGAGCTGCTTTGTCTACAAAGTGAAGTTCAGTGTGGAAGTTGGCCAAATCGGAGTATTTTTCTTGAATGATGTTGGTGATGAATTGAAGCAGCGTCTGTGAGCGGTCAGTGGATTTAGTCTCCAATAGCTGAAACATAAAAAAACTTTTATCTAAGTTCTCCTCTGAGTGCAGTGCTATACAAACAAATCTACATATAAATGCTACTTACAAGGTCCAAACTTTGTAGCCTGAAACCGTAAGCTGCACCTCTTTTACTGCTGTTCATATAATTACCAAAGGCAAGAACAATCTGAAAGGGAACACAAGAGATGATGAGCAAAACCACACGTTTAGAAGCTATAGCAATATCTTTATTTAGTCTTGCTTACTTCTAAGATCTTTTTCAGTTTGTCTGAGGACTTGATGGACATGGATGCAGCGATGATGGAGTTCAGTTGCTGTGGATGAAGTAAAAACGACATCAGCACATCTGTATAAAACCTCTTCCAGCTAAAACCTTCAAATATGATGGATAAACTGACCGGCTGCAGGCGTTTGACTGTTTCTGGGAAGTTGCCCATGAAAGTAAGAGTGTTTATTCGCTGGTTGAGACGAGGAATCTTTCCAAAGTGTAAAATAAATTTGTCTTCGTCAGTCAGGTCTTCTAGCGGACGGCCGTCTTTCTCATAATTAGTCAGAAGCTTCATCTCAAAGTCTGACGGTATGAAGGGTTCAAGCAGTTCCAGGAAGTCTATAGACAAAGACTGCTGGTCATACCTGAATAAAAAAAAGAATTAGGGTTAGGGAACAGGATAAGGATCTCTATGAGCAAAGTCAATAATCCAGCAAAAGCACATACGTCTCAATAGCTGTGCAGATAGCGGACGGGCTCTTTCCTCCTTTGCGTAGCGTAATTGCCAGATTCTTGGCCTTGTTGGCATCAATCAAGGATGTCTTGGTGGGGGCCTTTTGGGCACTCTTTTTCTTAACCTTGGTCAAATCTACTGAATTACCCTGGGCCCTAGTCTTGAACTGCTCCTCAAAACTCTCCATGTTCAACTCCTGATGTGGACAGAGTGAAAGGCAGAGGAGAGAGACAGGGTTTAGTTTCATGGTTTAAAAGAAAATGTCTGTGTGTGGGTGTTTGAGGCTCTCACCCCTAAGATCTGCTCATCGTCCAGCTCGTTGAAGACCGTGCCGGTAACCTGGTTTGGTTTTAAAGCCTGCCAGTTCAACAAAGGCATCCTGAACTTGGTCTGAATGGGCTTCTTGCCTTTAAGTCCTGGAGAAACACATAAACGGACCACTGGTCAAGCACAGTTTCTGCAGCTCAGATTTACAGTTCTTCACAGATTTACACCAACTTCCTCACCCGAATGAGGGTCTGGTGCTCCAGGGGGTGGTGGGGGTCCACCTCCAGGTGGTGGAGGTGGAGGTGGTGGTCCTCCACCAGGTGGAGGAGGCGGTGGTGGGGGTCCAGTGCCAGGTAGAGGAGGAGGCGGTGGGGGTCCAGCACCTGGTGGTGGAGGAGGAGGAGGAGGAGGAGGAGGTGCACCTGCTCCGGGTGGTGGAGGAGGCGGAGGGGGAGGAGGTGGGGGTGCAACAGACACAGCTCCTGGTGCTGGAGGAGGAGGAGGGATGATGGATGTTGAGGAGTTAGTATCAGCTGTGCCAGGAGAGGTGGGTTGGGTGGTTGAAGATGAACTTTGGACGTATTCAACCACCGTCACAGGCACGACCTGGATGTCCAGACCTCCCGAGGGGTTTCGTCCCAGCCGGATCAGCCCTTTGTCCTGCAGCTCTTGGATCTTCTGCTCCAGCTCGGAAGGCGACTGGTTGACAGAGGTGGTCAGACGCTCCCTGTCCTTCTCCCTCTCCCTGTCCAGCTCGCGCTCTCTTTCTCGTTGCTGCAAAGAGCTAACCTGGGAACACGATTCCCGCAGGCTTTCCTGCACCACACAAAAACACACATATGAACCTGACTTCCCTCCACTATCAGCATACAGTGCAAACAGCTCAAAGCTTTACAAGGGAAATTATCCTAAACAAGTTTTTTTTATAATGTTAATGAAAAACCATTTAAACTTATTATTATTACATATTATTTTAACATTTTAGCATTAATATTTTTCTCTGAACAAAAGGATAACATTACAGTCCTGCGGTTCACCCATTAACACAGAATTGCAAAGTAATTTGGAGAATTAATTAACAGGTACAAACTCTCTTCTCTTTTATCTCTCAAGCTAATTACCTGCTTATGTTTCTTTTAAAACTATTAAGTCAAATTGACTTCCAACAATAATGTCCTGATTAAAGAACTTATTGTGATAACAGCACACCTTCATTTACTTACTAATCTTATCAAACACTCATTAACATAATACACTTACTTTGAGCAGCTCAGCCTCCTTGGTAGCCTGCATGAGCTGAGTCTCAAGTTCAGATATCCTCTCTCCGGTCTGATTTTCAATGTCTAGAAGCCGAGCATTCAGCTGTAACATAACAGACAGATAAAAATATTTAATATAACTTTAAACATCAATACAAAAGGGTATTTTTGTACTTAAAACGTTCTCTGTTATTGTTTCTGACCTGTAAATTGTGCTCCTGTAGTTCATCCACATGCTCCAGAACCCCTCCTCTGTTTTCAGCATCCTCCAGCAGAGCTCCTACATCTAACACGTTGTCCAGGTAGGCCTGAATCTGGACGTGCAGCTTCTCGCTTTCAGTGTCTTTCAGACTCTAAAGCACAACAACAGAATAAATGAAATATCACAGGCATAAATTAATACTCATAAAATGTGCTTTATGAAAAAAATACATTTACTGAATGTTTGCAATAACAATATACAATCCAAGTTTTTCAAAAACCTTGTACACTTTGTGTAAATTCAGATGAGAACAGAACGAGCTGAAGACACGTGTAGATATTTACAATAAGGTCAGCAACTTCACTGGGTATAAAAAGATAATCTCAGAGAGGGAGAGTCTCTCAGAAGGACAGATACGAAAAGATCCATTCAACTACAAAAAAAGCAAATATATGTATATTAAATATATCTATATTATAAAGCATATATATATATATATATATATATATA
>JBAMHV010000022.1:16113748-16131688 GCA_037177535.1 Pseudomugil gertrudae
TATCTATATTATAAAGCATATATATATATATATATATATATATATATACTGAGATTATTCTCATGTTCATCATGTGAAGATGTGAAGCACTGTAGCAAAAACAGGCATGAGGCCACTCATAATCACTGCATGAGCTCTGGAACTCTTCCAGACTTCATCTTCCGTGGACACAGATTGCTCTCACATCCACAACTGTAGGTTAAAGTTCTGTCATCCATAGAAGAACCATATGTAAACAAGATCCAGACATCCTGCAGTCCTCTTCTCAACTGAGAAATGTATACAGGTTTTAGAGGAGCACATGCTCTCATCCAGATGGCATCTTTTCTCTGGGAAGGCCTTCCATATTCCCAAACATCCCTAAACCACAAAATGCATCTTTTACAACACCGTGGCTTTGTGGTGAAAGAGAGCAGGTGCTGTTATTTACCCTTTTAGCACAAATACTGGTGTAGTTTGAATGAGGAAAATTACACGTAGTAGCGAAGCGTTATAGTACTTTGAATTACACATGCACTGTGGTGTCACCGGTGATGGTATGAAAAGGGTTAAACTCAGAATACAGCATAGAAGATCTTAGACCAGTCAGCAGCTAGAATCCTAAACCTGTCTCCTCAGTAGACAGCTTGCTGGAGATGCTAAACGGTGATAGTCGTGGCTCCATCCCAGCTTTCTTTGAGCATGTTGCTGCCATCAAATCCAAGATGAGTTCATATTTTTTCATGAAACTATCAAATTAAAAATCTGTCTTTAAATGCCAAGCAAACTGTGTCATTTAAAACTGTTTACATCAAAACAAATCAAAAACTTTGCTGGAGATAGAGAACCAAAACATTAAACTGTGACATGAGGGCTGAAAAGCTAAACAAAGACGTGAGTTATTATGAGGCTCCACAAAGACAAGAAGAGCTGCAGATTTACTAAATAATCCCAAAGAAGATCACCTATCTGCATCACTTAGCTTTAAGGATTGTCATTCAAAAGCCAGTTTGGAGGTATTAAACCACTCACCTCCAGATACTTGTCTAATCCAAGGTGAGTGAACTCGTACTGCAGGTGGACACGGAAGTTCATGTTCTCCACCGAATGGACCACAATATTAATGAACTGCATGCAGGCCACCTGCAGCCATACACAATGACAGTCAAATCTGAGTTACATCCAGTCTATTTGTGCTTCTCCATCTAGTGGAACAGGCGATAGATCCATGAACTTACCATGAAGTCAATGTTGTTGTCATCATGGATGAAGTACTCCATCAACTTCTCAAAGCGATTCCTTTCCTTGCTCACCTAACAGAGAAAAAAACTGTACATTTTTAATGTTTCCCACAAGGGGGCATAAGTGTGAAATGGATATTTTTCTGAGTAATACCCCACCTCTGGAAAAAATACACATAGTATATGCTGTGTCCTTGACTTTAAGCACACATGTGTGACTGTTACACGTGCTAAAAATATGATAACAGTGCATGTGAGAACAGAAACTCGTGGGATGAGTAATGTATGAGAGGAAGTGTGCAATAATGGGATGACCAAACAGCACAAGTTATGTGCAATCCTTCTAATTTGGTGAAATGATCATTTAAAAATATCAATTTCACCTCCTTAAAGTTGTCAAAAGCAGACAGAATGATGTCATGCCCTCCTCTGACAAGACACACAGCAGCCAGCAACTCCAACACGAGAGCTTTGGTCCTGCCACAGAAGAAGAGGAGCGGTTAGTTGTGGATGCAGGCAGACCGTTAACACACACTTTTAGTCACACACATTTGCACTCACCTGGGATTCCTGCTGTTGAGACTGAGGGTGATTTCGTTCACACAGCGTGGGTGAGTCATCACCAGGTTAAAACCAGACTAAAAGCAGAAGGAGGACATGAACAGCTGATCGAAAGCCACTATGCATTTAAAAGATAAGGTAAAGTTGTATTTAGCATGAGTTATTTAGGCTTATTTTAGACTTTTGTTTGAGCTTAACAGAAAGAAAGCACTTTTAGATAACAGAATATGAGCTGAATGACTTGGCTCTACCTGGTAATTCATGATGGCTCGCAGGCACATAATGCATACGTGTACATCATCTCTCTGATTAGTTGAGTGAGACTTCCTATGCATCTTGTTTGCTAGGGTGGAGCTTATTCTGTAAATAGATAAAAAAGTATATGCACACATTAAAAATAGCTTTGAGATAAGATACTATTTGTGCAAATGGTTCAAAACTGAGGCTGACACATGCAGCAGCGAACCGCATGTAGCTGTGACTTCAATCTCTCTTTTTGTAAAACATTATGTTTTCTTGACAGCTGGATTGGAAGCACAGGTGGAAGGAAAGTAAAGAGAATATAAGTGTGAATGAAAAGGAGCAAACTAAAGAGTCTGTCACAGTTGTCTGTTTCAAGAGGAAGTTATGAAGTATGTGAAATGAGATGGGCACAATAAACAAATTTCATTGATTTCATTTCAAAGCCTAATAAATAGTTTGTTTTATATGCTGCTAATGGAAAAATAAATAATTTTGTCACCGTTTTATTATATTATTGTTTGCATTTCATTTTAACACGGCTCTCTAGGAAAGATTTGCATTTGAACACTTCAGCAACTATCACCACATCTGTTTTGCATAATTCTACTTTTAAATGGTTCAAATATACATATATATATATGCTTAAAGTTCATTGATTAAAATACATAATGTGGAATGCTCTCTACAGTCTGCTGGGTCTGTTTCTCATCTCACCTTACGGTCAGTGCCCGAGCAGCTCTGGTCATCCCATGGGAATGACCACTGCTGGAGCTCTTGGTCAAATCTTCCATCGATCTTTCTGCTGGCTTTTGTCTGTCTGACAGGGTGCCACCATTTTCCACAGTCTCCATATCAAATCTGAAAGCATGTTTAGATAGAGCCTTGGCAATGAATAATTTCACAGTGAGAGTGCAAGCAGATTTTAACATATATCCTGTTAGTACTCACGAGTTGTCACTCTGAGCATGAGACAAGTATTCCACCAGAATATCCAAACCTTTATTGTGCTCATTGAGAAACTCCTGTGCCCATCTACGGATAGAAAACCCACAGCAAATTACGCAATTATTATAAACTCACTCAGATTTCTGACTGGGTGTGAAGTAAAACTGTGGAACTAGAAGGAAAAAAGCAGAATAATGTTCTGACAAGAGAAATATAGACAGCACAAGTAGCTTGTCTTGCTATCTTCACCCCCATTTTTTCTTTTAAAAGCTCTTTTTATGGTGGATATCTTAATAGAACCTTTGTTGGTGCTCCTGTAGCCTAAACTGGGAGTCTCACTGGATCCCTGGTCTCATAGCTTCTGCACAGCGTTAGAAATACCTTCTGACTGACTTGCCCTTCTTCGAGACGTCACCAGATGCTTTTCTCTAAAGCATCAGCATGCACACCTCTCTGCCTTTCTTTTCCATTGCCTGGGCATGCTTTAAAAGCAATAAAATGAAAATAATCATTTCATTTTATGTTAGTGGATGATTCTAACACTGTTGAAATAAATATTACAACCCACCTGACAGCTACTGCATTAGCATATTGGTTTGAAATTAGTAGTGGTGTCATTCCTGATGACACAGGATTTAGAAATTTAAGATTTTTCAACTCTTTTCAAGACACAACCTTCCCTTATCTCCCCTACTCTACAGTCCCTTTAGAACAAAACAAAAAATAACTAACTAATGTTATTTTGACTAAAGAAAGTTCTGAAAAATATTCATATTCTTATTTAAGTGCTCAGAGAAAGTGGTTAATAAATCATAAAAGAAAGCCTGCTCTAGTATCCATTGATGTTTTTGACTAAATGATTAGTGATTAGTGTCAAAGGCCCACACAGGTTAAACAAGGACAACAAGTGACCTTTGACACTATGGAGTGAGGAAACTGGTTGGATCTTTTCAGTAGCTGCATTCTGGTAGTGCAAGTATCTGCATAGCGTGACTTAAGCTGCAGCATGTAGTGTCAGTATTGGTCATAGTTTCACTACCCGTTCATTTGTTTTAAGGGGGTGTGTAATGAACAAGCTGTAATTTTCTTACTCCACACTGCATCAGATGTATGTACAGACGTAGATGAAGCCAAAAAAAACACATAAAAGGCAAATTGAAAAAAGGTGTACAAAGATTATCCAGTGATCCAGTTTAACATCCTCACCCGATGTGATTGGTGCGAAGGGAGATCTCCAAGTTTTTAAGGACCTGAGTAGCATCCTGGATCCTTTTCTTCAACTAAAGCAGCAAATTAGATCAATTCAAGACTTCAAATAAGCAAATGAGTATTTGATTACGTGTGAAAACTGGGCGATGCTTTCCACTGACCCTGCGAGATACTCCCCCCTGATCTTGGTAGAAGCTCCTGATCTTGCTCAGGTAAGTGGATGGGGGACTCTTCACTTGGAAACGCTCCTGGTGGAGAAGTTAATAGGTTGCTTTTAACACAGTTCATTTCATCTGAAACTCCTAAATGATGCTTGGAGTAGCCGCACATCTCTCTGCACACAACATTTTGAAGCTGTTCCCGCCTGTGAGATACAAATGTTTGTTTCCTTGCCAACGCCTTCATCAGCTTCCACCACAGAAACGAGGTTATGACACTGCGCGCACCACAAACCCTTTGACATAAACTCTGTCCCAGTAAAGGCCCAAACAAATTACTCCCTATCAGTTATGTGTGTTAGAAATATTTCAACCAGTTCTTACCTGATCACAGACTAACTCCCATTTCTTGTCATTATCATACTGACTTAACAGCTTCAGTTTATCGGGAGGCAAGTTCATGTAGCTCTGAAAGAAAAGGAAAAGAGGTTCTGCTTTAACAACAAAAACAGAATTGCAGGGACAATTTTCCGTGCAATCCGCCTCAATGTTGCCATTTCGTCATCCTTACTGCTAATGCAACAATATGAAAATGCACAAAACCACACACGCACATCCGGTGAAAAGCAGTGGGGGTAACTACCTGCTGGAAGCAGAGATGACTCAGTGTTTATGTATGGATGGTTGTCAGTAGATACCATGCATCCAAAAGAGCAACCTTAATAAAGAAGTCAGTGACATCTTAAAGCCTCTGTTAATTTAATTTAAATACATTTTATATTTTAAGAAACACTGACATAAAGCTGTCCTTTTTAATAAACTATACATTACAAGAGTGCGTTCATAAAACTCCGCACCTCCGCAGTCTTTTAGGTGTAAACTGATTAATGCTGAAAAAAACTGCTTCTGTTGTGACTCATTAAAGATGTTCAGTCAAAAGTTTCTCTTCAGACATGTCAGCAGCCACAGACATGCTGATAGGAGTTATGGGACTGTGTAGATGCCGTGCTGTTACAAGCTGCCATGTTTACCAAGCCGTGCTCGAAAAGAAGATAATGTGCTGATAAAGGAGATAGTGCCATTCCTCCATTAAAGGGGCCAAAAAACTATGTGAACCAATCAAGAAGTGGCGATTGTTACTAAATGTTTACGATACTTTTTTCTATACAATTCACTGTAATCATTTCCACAATGTTTTATCTGATTCTCCTCTTGATCCAAAACACCAAACGTGCCGTTTAATGAGAAAAATCCTTTCAGTGAGCTCTGGGTGTGGCTTTAAGTTTAACCCAGCACACCCAAGAAAAGCTGTTTGCATCTTTTTTTTCAAAGGTGCAAAACGGAAATGGCTGTTGCTTTGACACTGAGAAGTTGAACTCCATCGCTGGTGGAGCAAGGGAGTGGTCCAGCTGTGGGTTTGTGGTACATCAACAACAACAAAAAAACAGCTTGATTAGTTGTGACAAACTATATAGAACTAAATAAGGTGGACGTCAGCTTCTTTAGTTTCTCTTGCACAGTTTGTGATTCAGACATTAGGTGTATTTTTTCACTTTGTGGTTTCTAGCTTTACCTTGGAAGTATTTTGGTGAAAAGGGAAGTGAGGTCATTTATTCATAAGATGCTTGAGAAGGGGTACAACAGTCATGAAGCTGGTCTGGGAGTGCCGTCATTATTTAACATCTGACAGTGCCCTATCTCTCACAGATTAAAGTAACCCCCCTGAAAAAGCCATACTGTGAACTCAAGTGTTGACGTTTATGAGAATGTATATAACTTTTAAGTTATTTTGAGATACTGTATGTTGTTATTTTTCATGGAAATAGCTTGGATGATGTTGGCATTTTAGCTTTTTAGCTCTAAGAAGTGCAACTATCCTGCTTTCCTCAGCTTTACACTGTTTAACATAAAATACAAATAATAAAGTTGGTGTGTTAATTAAAGTAGGAATTAAGCGGAAAAAGCAGTAAAAACAGGTTTAACTGTTCTGCAAATCATGCAAACACTATTTAGCCTGTTTGTAAGAAGCACAAAGACAACAAGGTTACTGTTTATTAAACATTTTAAAATGAATACTAAAGTAGTGATTTTAAATTTGATGCAATCAAGAAGTTTCCAAAAACATTTGAACAGTTGTTTATGTCTGTGTTATGTCATCACTTCCTTTGACAAAGTCTTTGGTAACTAATGGTGATGTAAAGGATTTCTTCGGATTTCAGTTGCAGCTTCAAATCTCCCTCCACGGTCGTTCCTTCTCACTTGTTATTTGCTTTGCTGTAATTAGTTATGCTCTCAACTCTTTTAGCTGTTTTTAAACGATTCATTTACTTTTAATTTAAAGATCAACGCCTGATGCTCATTACAATGTAATGCTATTATACATGCAGGATATTGATTATTATTATCATTTAAGACTACTGGACATTTGGGCCTGAGAGAGGTGACAACACCCACACCAGTTCCACTTATCTTTAGTTAGGTTAAACTTTTGCTAATTTCACATCTAAAACTTGACATTTTTACAGCATAAAAGCCTTTTCTAGTCTTTTTGTTGGTCTTTGAACTTTTTGGACAATTTGCTTGCATTACATGTTGAAAATAAAAAGGTCAAAACAATATCTAAAATGTGACATGTCTTTGTACTATTATATTGGTAGTATACTGCTCTACTGATGTGTTTACAGAATGTCTCATTCTTATAGAGACCGATAAAGGTTTTTCTAAATGAGATGTGCCATAATATAATTTATGATCGTGTTTCTTATCACCTCAATTTTGGACTAATTTTTCTACAGCAGTGCAAACAATAGAAGATAAAGTTTCACTTTGCGATATTCTTCAATAACATATTTTTTCTTTTTTACTTTAAAATATGCAACAAAATAATCCAAAATGAAGCGCTGCATGCCATTCCTGGATGTTATTAAACTTTGTAAACTATGACGCAGATAGTATGTTCACATTTTAGTGCTTTAAACGTAAATCACAAGCTTTAAAGTTCTTTGAATAGTTGTAGGACTGTTGAAGGAATGGTGAAACACTTGCTTTCCGGTCCTGTGCACTTTCATGTAAATGCATTGCTCAACTTCCCCTTGGGGCCAGAAACTCTTAGATGCATTAATCACCATGTTTTCAACTTGAACCTCTCAAATCAAATTGAAGCCAAAAATTCACTCTTTACCTTCATAAAAAAATGCTTTTAACAGCAGTTTTCAGTCATTTCATGCAGTCTTACATTTCTGTGCCTCCATGAAAACATCAGTGTAGCCTCTTTGTTTTTATATGCAGTAAGGGTGTTTGCTTTAGCCACTTACCAGCACCACATTGAAGCGCTCCTCCAGCTCCTCTTCTGGGGGCATGGGAAGTTTTGGGGCTGCCGGCTGCTTTTTCAATGTTGGTGTGGGGTCACTCATCGTAGAAGCTGTGCTGACTGAGTTCCTGGCCTCTCGTCCCTCAGATGGTTCCTGTTCCAAGCCCCCTGCAACCGCATTCCCCATCACTAATCTCCTAAAGTAATCCAGGGGGAAAGCTTTACACAAACCCCTTCTACTAAGAAACCAGAGTATTTCAAAGCAGTGTGACAACAGGTGATCAGTCAAAACAATGAGGAAAAGAAATCCAAACTTAAATAACGTCCTGGGCCCTCAAGGTGAGAATCCTTGAGTCTTTCGTTTAGTAAATCCTCCTCTGTCCTGAGGACAGGGTAAGTGAGCAAAAAGAAAGGGCTGTCCTCATGTTTGCCCTCTCATTAACTTCTCTGTAGCCTTCCTTTAAGAAAAAGGTAAAAATCCGTTTTAGGGCCTTTCAGGTCTTCAAAAAGATTTACCAGTGTTTCACTAACTACTCTCTACACTCACTGATAATCTCTGTAGTTAGTATAGCAAATATGGCCTGCATTGGAGAGGAAGGAGAGGGAGTGTGACACTCTGTAACACAGACAGAAACCACAGAAGCACAAAAGCAGAAGAGCAACTTCCTGTGTGACAGCAGCAGAACCTGAGGTGGAGAGCAATACAAAAGACAACCGTTAGGCATGATGAAAAACTTTAAGTGGTACTGAAAAGAAGTACTGTAGAGAATAAAGTAAACACAGTATTTACATCAGCAGGTGTATTGTGCAAAAATAATCAGAAAAAAAAATCACATTTCTTCTACTCAACCCTAAAAATAAAATCTCTACACTGGGCCTACTCCTTTTCCCTTAACCTAGACTCACATTTATTCTAATGTTTTCTTTCACACCACTGTGTACTGTTTATGTCAGATTAATGTAGTTACACTACCACTAAAATGTGCCACAGTTAAGAATGGTGAAACAGCGCCCCCTTGTGTTAGAATGTAACTACTGCGTGTTGCGATGCCGCGTTTGAACTCTCCTGGGATTTTACTGATTGTGAACATTAATGTTAGTTTTTGCTAAATTCAGACATTTAAATTGACTTCAGCGGACATTACATAACTAAGAAGTAGAAACATTTCTATTTCTCACAAATTGCTTAGTTTGTCTGTCGTTTTTGCTTCGTTTGTTTGTCGTTTTTGTACACTTTGAATACTTATTTGTGGTTGCTCCTAATTTGTTCAAGGCTGAAGCTCCGAAACAGCTCAGTCTTCTAAAACAGTGATTGACATTTCTCGTAACTATCGTAAATATATTTTACCAATATTTAAAGGGGATTAATCTTTGTGCAAACGTGAATATCTATCATTTTTCGAAATCATTGAACAAAACAGATGAAATCTTCTAAATTTCATGAACGCAGCACCGCTAATAGGCTAGTTGTGTTAGCTAGTTGTGTTAGCATTCCAAAATGACGGATCCAACAGCGTCTCCGGAGGACCACTGGAAAGTAAGTTATTGTTATGAACAAGCACAACGTTTTCTGCTAGTAAAATCGCTTTGTCTTTGTTAGCATTATCAACACTGAAGTTCTGCCAACGTAATATAGAAGCGTTGCTTTGATAGCTTTACAGCTAACTAGTATTAGCTTGGTGACGTTTAGTGAGCTGTAGTTAGCAAGATGGTTAAGTAAAGAAACAAGCTACTCCTGTTCCTCTTTATAGAATCACTGCTTTTCCTCTTCTTATTCTACGTGTGTTTGTAAAGTAAATATTATATCAGATATATTTATACTCCACTTTGAAAAGTTAATAGTACTTTATAATTTGTAGCTTCAGTAAATGAACACTTCGTCTTGTCATTTTTATTAAAAGTGACAACGCAGCAGTTTCACACTGGACTTGGGTCATGTACATGCATATTTCTATTTTAAATTATTGGGTTTCCAATCGTTTACTTGGAAAGAAATAAAAGAGATGCTTTTAAGATCTCCCACTTGATTTTTTTCAGAATGCAATCTATTGATATTGGCGATAAAATGAAAGTTTTGATCATTGACTCTATTTTTATATGTTTTACAGGTGTAATTTTACTTAAACTAAGCAGGATGTAGTTATGTTTGACGTAGAAAACTGTTCTTTATCCTGGTAAATCTGGAACTAACCTTAGGAAACAGTTTAATGTGTTTTGGTGGCCTAGATAAAACAGCAGATCTGTGATTGAAGCACTTATTTGATGCAGCTTTTACCCTCATGTGTCATCAGATTGAACAAATGAGGACAATGCTCAGTGGGGGTTTACACTGACTTGTTCTTTAGTCATCCATCCATCCATCCATTTTCTAACCCTTGTCCCTGAACGGGGTCGCGGGGGGCTGGAGCCAATCCCAGCTCATAAGGGGCGAGAGGCGGGGTACACCCTGGACAGGTCACCAGTCCATCCAGGACCTGTTTTTAGTCTTTTTGTTCGCATATTTAGGGCAGCATACTATCCTCCCCTTGCCATCCTAACCTAACAGTCTCATTTCTCCATCTCCTGTTTGGTGATGGCTGGACAGACAGATGGTGCTTTCAGTGACAGTGGCTTTGACCCTAGTAAGTATTACTTTAAATCTTCTTTTCTTTTATGGTTTTGCTGAATTTTCAGGTCATTGATCTTTTTGGTTTGATTATAAAGGTGATGATAGCTGTGCATATTATTATTTCTAACAATCTTTAATGATTTCTTTTAGGTTTCTTTGCTGAAAGTGTCAGAAAGGGAAGTATCGTGTCTAAAGCCAGCAGCATCGGGTCCACAAGTGCCTCTTCAGTACCAAATACAGGTATTGGGTTTATCGGCATAGGGACTGAAGATCCTTGTTTTTTTAATGCATGTAATTATTAGACTGATGTAAATATCTCCCTATTTGACCTTTCTTGCCTCAAATATAGCCACTCTGTATTTTAGATCGTAATTTGTGCCATATATTATCTTTATGTTGCATTATGGTCAAGAAAAATCAGCCCTATATTAAAAATTAATTGAAATGAGGAAATAATCAGTCCTAATGTACCCCACTAGATGATGAAGACAGCGACAACAGACATGAGGCATCATATAAAGACTCCTATAAAGACCGAAGGAGACAAGCACACACACAAGCTGAGCAAAAGCGCAGAGATGCCATAAAGGTAAAGCAACACGAGGTTGCAGGATTCTAGCTTAACTCAGGAGAGTAACGCACTTTTAAATAAAAATATTCATGTTAAGACCTGTCTAACTTTAGATTAGATCATCAATAGTAAATACTGCCTCTCGTTTTTAACTGTTAGAAAGGTTATGATGACCTGCAGTCAATCGTGCCCACCTGCCAGCAGCAGTCTGAGTTTGCAGTCGGAGCGCAGAAGATCAGCAAAGCAACTATTCTGCAGAAGAGTAAGATGCTGTTTTAATGCTTTAACAACACGGTTTAACGTTGTGGGTGAGATTTCCACCAAAAGTTAATCATTTGTTCCCAGTTACACTCCCAACATATCCTGAAAATTTGATCAAAATCCATCCATAACTTTTTGAGTTATGTACAATATGTATAAATTCCAGCTGCTTTGTGAGGCAGAGGAGAAGCCATTTTGGTTTGTTTGTTTATTTAGTCAAATATGAGGAAGACATTTGGTTTTTATGTTTGTTTATCACATTGTTGGATCAGTTTTGTGGTTGAACACGTATTTCACCCAACCAGCAACAAAGAAATTATCGGCCAAGGATCTAAAATTCCTCGTCTGTGCTCTTGAGCAAATACCTGTAATTTAAAAGGTATTTATAAAAAACTAAATGTAAATATTTTACAGAAAAAACTATGTACTGGTTGTTTCATTAGATATATTTATGGTCTTACCTGTGCTACCGCTAATGGGCCGGGTAGTGGGTTCCTCAACTCGGCCAGTTTGTAAAAACATTTTTTAAGGCCTGAAAGTTTAAATTTAACATCATACCTGGACTTTGCTCTACTTTCTACCTTTTTGAAGTAATCATGTGTCATTGCAATAAATCAAATGGCAATAAATCAGGTTTTGGGAATGCAGGAGTCTGTTGTTTGTACACTTTGGCGTTTGTTGCTAAGGAAGTCATGTGAACAGTGACATCAGTCCCTCCTCTTGCATGGCAGTGTAAATTATGTTCAGACAATCTAGAGGTCTGAGTATTTTTAGTCAGTAGGACTTGATCCATATGCTGCAAAGAGTTTTGTGTTACTATATTTTGTCACAATAGTGTGTAAGAAAAAAAGTCTTGTATACCAGAACTAAAACTCAGCAAAAGTAAAAAATAAACACTGTGACGACCTCTTACTAAGAAGAAAAAGGAAAATTATTTTCTGCTGTGATCACAAAAATGGAAAAATTATTTCTCCGACTCAAGTGACTGTGGAAAAGCTCGCCAAAGAAATGCATCGCTCCTTTTATCTAAGCCTCTACCTTCCTTTGGTTACAACACACTGATTTCTCAGATAAAGTGAAACTAACAGTAGTTACGCATGTATAATATCCTCATTTATAGAACAATATCGACGCCTTGCCAACAACCTCAACGATTTCTACTGCCGCTTTGAAGACCACCTGGACAGTTCTCACACCTGGCCTCCACACACACACACACACACACACACAACAAAGAATCTGTTCACCTTCCACCATTACAACGGCCGCTCCCCATCAACACCTCTGTCTGTTCTAGAAACAGATGTAAACAGACTCTTTAAGCGAAGTGTCAAAGTTCAAAGCTGAATCTGTGAGTCTGTGAACATGAACGGGCGGCTTACCCAGGCTGGTTGTCGTTACAGCTACTTTTATGTATAGATTAGACGACACCTTTCATGCTCCAGGATGAAGGAAAAGTTGGATGAAATACTCACAACTTGCTGGTGTTCTTTATAATAACATCCTTCTGGATAAAATGCAAGTTTCTCTGATATTAATTGGTCTTAACTCACGTTTATTTGTCTTTTTTGTTTTATTACGCAGCAATTGACTACATCCAGTTTCTTCATAAAGAAAAGAAGAAGCAAGAGGAGGAGGTTTCTGTCTTAAGAAAAGAAGTGATGGCACTGAAGATAATGAAAACGTGAGACATTTCTGTACATTTAGTAGCTTAACATTTTCCTTTCTCACAATGTTCTTTACACATTTGCAAAGTCACAACTGTATGGAATAAATGCAGAACATTAAATGCAAGGTACTATCATCCTCATCTGGAGGTACTGGAGTACTTTATTTACTGGTTTCTTTATTAAAAGGTTTCAGTTAAATCATAAATGGTGTAATAAAATGTTTTTCTCTCCGGATAGGAACTATGAGCACATTGTGAAGGCCCACCAGAATAACCCTCAGCAGGGGGAGGATCAGGTGTCGGACCAGGTCAAATTCAACATTTTTCAGAGCATCATGGACTCGCTGTTCGTGTCTTTCAGCAGCTCTGTTTCAGTGAGCAGCTTTCAGGAGCTGTCCGCCTGTGTTTTCAGCTGGATTGAGGAGCACTGCAAGCCACAGGCAAGAACTACTTCTGACTGTCCAACCAATCTCAAATCAATCTTCTGATTTATTGATTCTGTCCTTTCTTTCTTAGATGCTACGGGAATTTGTTGAAGGTGTCCTCCACCAGCTCAGTGGACACCTTTATTGATGGGAAACTTCTGGCTAACTCCCAAATATTGACTTTGAACTTGAACTTTTGGTCTTCTTGAAAAAGACTCGGGCTCAGTGCTGACCTGGAAAACACACACGCACCGATTCTGCAAAGCGTCGACTCGATCGGTGCATAAACAATCTGTGAAGCTACTGCCGGTTTTTTTTCCTTTGGAAAATTTTATACAGTTCTCACTGAGGTTTACTCTAAATAAATGCCTTTACATTTAGAGTGATTTGAGGTGAGTTCACGTGGTTATCGTGGGCTGAAAAAGATCATGTGTGGCAGTTAAAATAAATAATTATTGGCTCACAATTGTATTAACCATAAGTGCATTTTGGTAAATGTGGCACCCCAGTTGAATAATGAGTCACAGATGTGATTGTCTGGGAGATGATGGTGTTAATTTTATTTTTTTAAATTAATTTTTCATTTATTGAAGTGACTTATTGTCATCAGCTGCATATTCTGTGGTTTTAAAACTAATGCTGAAGAAATGCAGTTTTTTGCCAATAGAGGATTTAATGATCAGTTATTCCACATAGCCCAAACTGCTGGCACCATTTTTTATTTTATCTACCACAATGAGGACAGATGGCCTAAAATCTTATGTATTATTTACTGTTTCTGAAGTGACTTTACTAAAAAATGTATATATATATAAAATTGGATCCCATCTTATCTCTGAGTATCTGAATCACTCTTTAAATTGACTTTGGGTAATTTTTGTTTACACTTGGAAAACATCACTCTTGTACAGACTTGAATTCTACTTTACCTGAATATAATGTTCATTTTGGATCCACAATGCCTGTTTGCTTTAATTATGAACGTGTATGCTGAAATTGGACTGTTCTGTTCAGTATTTACAAGATGCCAGAATGTAAACAAAAACAGTTCTTTATCTTTGTGGGAAGATAAATGACATACTGTGCATGGCTGCATGTTAGTGGATGTAAAACAATACCAATGTGTACATTCGTTTATTTGGGTTTTTACTGTGTAGAGGAGAAGTACAATGCTTAAAAAAAGCACAAGACAACAGAACAGGATCATTTCTATGCAGCGAGTAAATCCTTTGAAAACTCTTGGATGCTTTGGACAACTTTGTCCAGCGTAAACCTGAGAAATTACTACGATGAACAGTCAATAATAACCTGACCGTTCTTGTGATGTGAGAACATATCATAAAAATGAAACTATTCAGTACCAGATGCATCTTAAAAACCACCTGTGCTTCATATACTGTGGGTAAAGTGTAGGAAAAATACACAAGAAGATGGATTGGTGTGAAAAGTTGATAGAAAAACACCAAACACTGCTGTAGGAGCTATGAATCATCTACTTTTTTATTCTGAGCTCACGCTTGCTTAAAAAAAACTGAAATAGCAAGCACCCCAGTGTCAAATTAAGATTTAGTGTTAAGATAATAAAGCTCTTTTGTACAAAACTCTTGTTTTTTTGTAATTCAACGTTAGTCATGTTTAATCAAAAGAACGGGTATAAATAAAGAATACACTGTGGCTCAGACATTTCTGGTGTGCGAGCCTTTTCCTCAGCCAGCTACTGCACAGCTTCACATTGTAGTAAATGCACAGGTATTTTCTTTAAGTACTTGGAAACACCACCTTACAGTCCTCATCAGTTTCTACTCCAACTTCATCCTGTGAAAAAGGCAAAGAAGCGATGGTTGTTGGCAGGTTTTGTACATTTTATAAAGCAGTCGGCCCCGTCTCACTCACCAGGAATTCCTTTTTGCTCTTTGGATATCCCTCCAGGATTGCATTTATCATGTCTGAGGCCTGACAGAAATGGAAAAGTAGCATTACATTTTTTTGTACGTTAAAACAGCTGGCACTACAGAAGTTACAACTCTAAACAGTTTAATGTATTTTAGTAATGATGCATTACCATTCTCTTCCTTTTTTTCCACTCCTTCACATAAACATCTCGCTCCTTATAAACCTAGAAATGAATATTAAAATAAATTGCTGTACTGGGCATAAACTATAGCAGAAGTATATGAAACTGGTATCTACAGTGGTCCCCCACCTTCTCCTTCTCTTCTGGTGAGACATGATTTGTAGCCGACTTTATCTTCTCCAGACGCAGCCTGTATCCAGAACACTCAGCTTTTAGTTCTTGGATTTCTGCCACCATTTCCTCTGTTGTGAGGGAGCTGTTCAGCTCCTTCAGCTCTGTTATCAAACACATCACATTTAAAACAGGAGGGGACAAGTTTCCCACACATGCTTGCTCTGAGAAACAGTGTGCAGCACCTGCATCGAGCTGTCTGCAGCTCTGAGAGAGGGATTGCACCTCTGCACTGAGCTCTGAGATCTGACTGTCCATCACCTTCAGGTCTGATTCATTCACCTCTTTAAACTGAGCCTGTATGTGTGATTAACAGCAACAGATTAAGCATAGTGCATATTTCTGTCCACAGTAATACACTTTCAGATGTATGCATTAACCTGATCGGCATAATAAATCTTCTGCTTGCCGTATGTTTTCTCCTTTATCTTGCCCTCTATAGCCAGCAGCTCCAGGGCTTTGACCACAGCCTGATGGAGACAAATGCAGTCCGCGGTGAAATGTTATCCACACAGAGCACAAGTCCTTTACGCAGGTATGAGTCTCACCGTTTTGCCCAATCCATGCTCCTTTTGCAGATTACAGAAGACATCCTGAGCACTGTAGGGACGGTTCTTCTCATTTAGGTATGCAAGTATGGATGACACTCCTGTGAGGAACGAAGATATTAGCGTCTAATCAGAAAAACACTTCAAAGTCACTTTAAATATTTCATTGTGTCATCTTCTCTTTGTTGCCTATATTATTTGCCATTATTTATCTTATCATAATCTCCTTAATTCATACTTTACAGTACTTTTCACATACATTTCTTCTATTTACTATAACCAAAACCCGTAGTCTGAGCTAGCTTTAAGCTAACTTGGCTAAACTTTGTAACGTTTTATCAGACGTACAGTGTACACGATATGCATGTCATATTAGCCAGCCATCTCATTTCACCTTCAAACATCCCGAACAGAAACTAAGCTATTTTCTTACCGTTATCTTTTTTGCTCATTTCCAATAAATTCGCTCTTTTGCTCTAGCCTCTCAGATTGAGTTTCGCGCAGAAATATGCGTCACAGAAAAGACTGGTTATAATTACAGATGCATCACTCTGCTACCTAACCATCGTCTCTTGCTGATTCACACTGTGAATTTAAGATGGAAGCAGATTCTCAGCCGCGGTGTCGATTCGTCAACAAATTTCATTTTAATAATTTATTTTTTATTTGAAAAGCATTATAGTAGTGTTTAATTACAATACTTTTGTGCGGCTAGCAAAACCCAAAAGAATAGCGGGGTGAGACCTCTTTTTTTCTGCTAGTCTCAGAGCCAGGCAGGGGTGAACGGGAAAAAAAGCAAATAAATATTTAGTGACAAAATATTGCAGAATAAAAAAAATCTCAAATCCTAGAAATAACCACCAACGTCTGTCATAACATAATTTATTTCCTACAAATTAAAATGTACCATTTTGAAAATAATTTACCATCCATTGAGAATATTTCATTCTGTTGTAACTACTATAATAGTTATTTTAGTTTGCTTTTAAATGTCACACGAAACATAAAACTTAACTTCAAACATTTTATTCAATACGATTTGCACTTCAAAATATATCAAAACCAGATACAGCGAAGAAAATACAATACTTTGCACATTAAATTATCAGACAACCAATTACTAACATTGAAGAACTGACTCTTCACGGAGCAGCTTCGAGGAACAAACAAAGTCCAACAAACTAAAACTACATTTTCTCAAAATACCAGCAATTTCCAATCAGTGCACAGACACTTCATCTCCAGCAGTTTCTTAATTTTTTAAAACTCTAAAAAGGTATAATTTTCTTCTCAAAAATAAAAAAAAGAGAACTACGCATTTCCTTTTATCTTTTAAAACAACATTTTAAGCCTTTGAATTATGCACTTTAATGAATCTCAACTGTTGAAAGTGCAACTTCTCATATTCTGACAACTACTGTTTAACCTTGGGTAAAAGGAATTAGGATGGCGATTTTGATGTAAACACAGTTCCCCATTTAAAAATAAGAGCCAAGAACTGAATAATATCCCTAATATGTAGCTTTAAAAAAATTGACTGTCAACTATATAAAATACAGAAATGGTAAATTATGAAGATGTTTGTTTGGATAGTACTTTTGCAAAACACACAAAGGACTGGACTTGTGCAAGGTAGTAAAACTTGAGCAATAAAGAGCAGAGAAATGAAAAGTATTCTGAACTTACGTCCCTATAAAAGGAAGCACCTTTCATCATGGGGCACAAATTCATAAATACGATGAACAAACAAACAAAAAAAAGCCTAAAAAATATGCTAAAAATATTCCAATTATGTAAAAAGAGGTTTTCACATGTCTGCAGTCAGCAAAATAAGAAAAATACAGAAAATTCAAATTATTTGAATTAAATTTGTTTTCATCTTGGGAGAGCCACTGCTCGCCCTCCCCACAAAAAAACAATGAAGCTGGTAACCTGCAACAGCAAACTAATCAATCAGCTGGTAACCT
>JBAMHV010000022.1:16131788-16184963 GCA_037177535.1 Pseudomugil gertrudae
GCAACAACAAACTAATCAATCAGCTGGTAACCTGCAACAGCAAACTAATCAATCAGCTGGTAACCTGCAACAGCAAACTAATCAATCAGCTGGTAACCTGCAACAACAAACTAATCAATCAGCTGGTAACCTGCAACAGCAAACTAATCAATCAGCTGGTAACCTGCAACAGCAAAGTAATCAATCTCCAAGAAGTCATGCCAACATGTTAAGACAGAGGCATATGAACTACTATATTATATCTTTTAAAGGTTCTTGTCAACTGCAATAACTTTGATGTAGTTTAACATTAAACGCTATGTCATTACCAAATATGGCTCAGCTCAAGCAATCGGAATGTGTTATTTGGTCCTATGTTAAGTAGCCCTGTATGTCTAGACCTCATGTATAAAACATTTAAGGGGCACTCTTTTTTTCTCTTTTGTAATCAAAGTTGAAAATAAATACTCTTAAGTAACGGCTGTATAAAGTTTAACAATGCTGGTTTACATCATTCACTGTATTTTCTTTTGTATTTTTCTATTGCTCAGCCTACAGAATAAGGTTTTTGAGAGTGGATGAGCAAACAAGACTAAATTGAAAATGAAATGCTTCACAGTGATAAACTGATGAAAAGCAGGACTGCTGCAACCACCCTTGTTCACACAGCTCATCATTATAAACTCAGCTACAAACACAGCACATTAACCAGTGCGCACATTTCACTGTGGTTTACCGAGCAGGCTCGAGAAGAAGTTAGACCCCTGGCTTTCACCCCGTCTACCAGCCCCACCTCCTCCGAGAGGATCCATCTGGTTCAGTTCAGACTGATCCAGCATTTCAAAGTCTTCTGCATCCAAGTCCGTGTCCAGCTCAGAGCTGGACTGCTTCCGGTAGCTCCGGCGGGTGGCTTTGGAGGGGCCTTGTCTGCGTTGGGTAGCATGAGGCTGAGGCTGCAGCGCGCCAGCCAGTGCCGCTTGGATCATGTTGCTGGCAATGACCCCAGCCAAGTCTCCAGTGAAATCTGAAGCAGGTGGCAGGCTACTGAGAGAAAGTTCTGCATCCAGATCCTCCTGGTCTGACTCCAGATGAGAATCCACATCCAGCACTGAAGCTCTGTGACTAGCTAGACCAGACTGACCCAGACTAGGTAACCCGATACTTGTGTCATCGTCGTCATCCATCAAAGTGGCATCAGGGTTTATAGAGGGAAAGTCAGGAAGGTCCTGAGCAAAGGATTCCTCTGCATCACTGTGCCGGTCTAAATCTGACCAAAGTTACAGAAAAATAAATATCAGAGGTAAGAGCAAAGTAGAAAACAAACACTCCATGATGTAAATATGTACCTTCGGAGCCCTCTGTAAGCGGGGTCTGGCCACGTGACAGGTTAAATGTTCCATTATCAGTGTAGGACACCTCAGCATCAGAGTGCTCAGAGTCAGTCAGTGCCAGTTCCTTTGCAACAACAGCGTCATCAAACTAGAGAACAAGAGCACAATGGATTGGTTCAACATCTTCAGTTGTTGGCAAAGTGTTTTAAACATTTACCAGTCAAAGCTCTAATCAGCTTTATCTTTTTTTACTTCGCCTGAAAGAGAAAACTTTACTGTTTGCTTTCTGGCTCTATGCAGGCTTCACTGCACATCAATGCAAAAACAAACCAGCTTCATCTGGAAAGTTCCAAACCTCAACAGGAAGTGTTCAGATAAAGTACTATAAAAGATAAAGCGACAGGTGTAGATCTTTTTTACTGATGTTATGCTTAAAGATCTTTTTCATACCTAACCATCAATGCCCTTTACAAATAGATCAATTAAAAGCGGTGCAATATATCGGAATACCGTTTTACACAGAGGGAAGAAAATTTCTCCTCTCTCGCTCACACACACACACACACACACACACACACACACACACACACACACACACACACACACACGGTGCCAGTTTTCTTAAAATACTGAGACATTGAAATAGACTTACTGTTGGGCAGAAAGCAGCTAATTCCTCCTCACTGTCACTGGCTTCACCTGAAGCGGCACCATGTATGGGCCTTCGCAGAACTGCAGAGTACAAGGTCACACACACAAATGATTGTTATTCTGTCAGCTCACAACACATCAGTTTTAAGAGCAAAAGGTGTATTTATTTATATAAAAATTGAAACAACAAAACTGATCAAATCTACATCTACTGAATATACAGTTTAATACCAGTAAATGACACTAAACTGTTTCTATAGAACTTATTACAACAGATTATGGTTTAATTTCTACCAAAAGCGATTAGCCTTGTGCTGTCATTTCTACCCAATACTGAGAAAATAAAACACAGATCTTATTTAAGCATTTAAATTTAAATGATAACGCTGTCATGCTGGTAAAAAAAAATATTTTTTTTATTTAAACTTACATTGATTATCTATTGGCTTTGACATCATGTATCCATGGTCACTGAAGTCCAGCCACTGCAGGACTGGCCTCAGTCTCACACACACATGTTGGAAAACCCTGTGATAGGCTGCCAGAGGGGTCAGGAGAGTGGCCAACACTACACAAGAAAAAGGACACTGGTCATTATGGATGAATGGAATTTATGTTTGGTACATGTGATTAAAAGAGTTTTTGGGTTATATTTAGACCCATTATGGATGTACTTTTCTCGCTGTAAACAAAAACCCACATATTAGATGAATTACTAAAGCAACAAAGTGAGGCAGAGGAAGCAGCAGGGAGTCTAGTCCGTCCTGCAGAGATCCACAGTCTGCGTTGGATGAAGGTTAAGAGATTAGCCCATTCTCCGTCTGACCTCCTAAATTTCCTCCTGGCTCCTGCCCTCTCTCATTCCCATCTTATGTGCCTGCTTTAATCACCTCAGAGATCAGGACCTGGTACTGGGGCCCTGCAGATCTGGTTTCACTGCCCATGCAGTTTTAATTAGACTAGTCAGACTGAGTTCCTGCCAACACAGCCTTGTGAAAGGGTGTGGATATGTACTTAGAACTGGCTAAGCAGCTGAGACTCACAAGCAGAGTAGGAGAGCACCAATCCAGGAAGGTAGCATCCAATCACAGCCAAACAGGTAAACACTCCACAGGTCAAGAAGCAAAACTGTCAGAGAACAGCGAGAAAGAAAGAGGGAAAAGTCAGCACATACTAATTATAGGGCACTAATAAGGAGCATCCCAAAGAATCTTAATGTAACATTTATTTCACATTCCTATAACAAAGCTGTAATACATTTATTACATTAAAGATAACTTTTAATGAGCATATTCTTGTTATTTTTCCATACTACAGTGTGGTCCTTACATTGCCAGGGCTTTTTCGTTTGTACGCCAACATGCTGGTTGTAAACACTGACACACTGACCCATGCCTCAGCAAGGTGGTGGCACAATTCAGGTACACTGAGGATGCCAGGCTGCACAAGACCCCAACTGGACAAAATGATTGCATTTCTTAGCTTAACAGTTGTATCATACAAGAAACACCATCAGAATACCAACTGTTTTTTTTAGATTATAGCAACAAACCTCTCATTTTCTGATTCATCCAGTTTTTTTACTGTAAAGACAGAAGAGAAACTGTCTTAAATAAGAAATGTTAGGACAACCAGTAGTTTATACAGTGCTCAAATTAGATAACGCCATTCAATAATCTACTGTCTCATCAAGACCTTGCATTCTAGGTATGTAAAATGCATTTAAAAACACTTTAAAAACAAAAATATGCCATATGTGACACAAACCACTTCCAAAGATCAGACCATAGAACTGGTGACTGACAGCATTTCTATGTTGGTAATAAAAGTTAAACTGCTACAACTGTGATAATATCTTAAATATGCACCTCTAATGAGAGGCCAAATCTTATTCCTCCAGGTATCAACAAATACAAGCACAGCCAGTCCGGAAGCTAGTAAGAACAGCAGGCGCAGTGATGTGAGCGCAAAAAACCTGGAGTGGGGAAAAAAGAGAAAGTCACATGAACATACAGAACAACCTCTGTCAATTTCCTTTGGGCTAAACAAAAATAGGTTTTACATCTAATACAACAGTTTATGCAGAATTCAATGAACCACAAAATTCTCTAGGGATGACCTACTTATTCTCTCAGTCAGAAGAAAGAAAGAGGAAAATGTTTTACTTGGAAGTTACACTCAAATGAAAAACAAAGTTCCTCTTTCTTCTTTAAACCTGATGGGATTACTTTAAAATCAATAAAATATGAGCACAAAAATTAAACAAGCACTGATGGAGGGCAACATAATCTACAAACTCATTCATTATAAAAAAGGAAATATTGGTGTTTCTATGGTTCCCACAATTAAAGGATGTATATCCACTTTAAACAACTAAGTTTCCCTGTGTAGGATCTTACAAAGTAAGTCTGATTGCTGTTCCCATTTCAGATCACAAGACTTCAAAATGTGTTTCCCACAACAATGCTGCAGATTTCTGCCAATCTAAGGATTAACCTTAGGAGGAATTTCCTGGCAAGTTAAGGATTATTAGTTTTTAGGTTAGTGGTGAAATTTGTTGCTATATCACCATAGCTGCTCAAAGAGGGACCACAGCAAAACAACAGTGATATGTAAAGAAAACCAAATGTTTTTATAAAATCCAGGTGTCAAGCTGTTTATGGTATGCTGTATGTGGAGTGGATTATTTTTGTCACCTTTGTATAAAGTTTACTGTGATGCATGACATAAACTGATTAGCTTTGTACTCTGTTGATATGTCTTACTGTTGTTTTTCTGAGCAGAGGCTGGTCTGTACCTCTGAGTTTGTGCTGAAGCATAGGTAACACAGACTTATAAAAGAACAAAAAGAATAACATATGGGTATAATTTAATTAGTGTGCGCTAAAGACACGTTTTTGCAACACCCAGACCAAGCACACAGTTTCTGACAGAAGCATACAAGCTGAAAACTCACCAGAAAACAACGTTGACAAATGTGAAGAGTAGGACACTCTGAAACGGCCTTTCCCACAACAGGATGGACTGTAGATAAGTCAGGACAGGCTCGTAAGGGCCCAGTTTGGACAGAAGAACAGCTTTGACAGCCCGAACCTGACCGTCTCTCTCGCTGGAGTTTGAGCGACTTCGTAGACAAACACTTGACCCCTGCTTTGCAGAGCAATCCTCCATAGATGCCACTTCCATTGCTCCAGGGTGCGCCATCTTAGCGTCTCCCGTGAATAAAGTCAGCCTGTAAAATAAAGACTTAAGCTAAGTGGAAACAGGTAAACAGCTTGATGAAGAGCGCCGCTCCGCTCACAACACGTATGCTAGTGGTTTTCTGGGCTAACAGCGAGTGAAATGTCCTTAACAACCACATTAACATCTGCTAGTACACGTGTAGACATATTCGGGAGTAGACGACTTGTCAAAACCTCAATTAATAAAACTGAAAAAGAAACTGACACTTACTATATTGTCATTTTTATAGAGATGTGTTGCCCTCTTCGAAAAATGTCAATATGGCGTATTCTGTTTTTTTCGTTTGCTAAGCAGACCAATCAGAATGCACGCAGCGTGTTGCGTCATAGTGCATCATGAAAAGTAGGAATATGTTACTTATTTAGGACTGGCGCAATCATAACATGGGGTCATGAACGGATTAATAATACGAAAAAACAGTGTTTGTGGACAATTATCCTTCTGATTTCTCTACAATAAAAATATAAATATTGCAGGAATATCTTTAAGGAGGTAAAGAGTTATTATCTCAATGTTTTCTTAGGCGTTTTTTTATTAAACTTTTTAATGTAGCCTAATTCCTACACATTCATCCCAGTAGGTTCCCATAAAATAGATGTTTTTATAAGAATTTATTCCCCAACTTTTAATTTATGCTTCACTGTTTTACAAAAAGATCAACAAGAATACGAATGATCTATTTATTTTATAGACAGTATGATAAAAAAGTATTTATTTATTATTTTATAAGTTGAAAACATACAAACAGTACACAAATCAACACACTAGGTGGCAGTACACCAGACAAATAGTCGTGCAATCGACTGTGAAACCACAGAAGAAGTCCGCTTAAAGCGTCACATCAGCACCAAGCGGGAAGGAGCGGGCTAGTGGTGGCGAAGCGGTGTGAACTGCATCTGTTTTTACCTAGCAAGCTAGTTTGTAGGCTAACTAAGTAAGAAGCAACCGAAGACTCAACATGCCGCGGGAAATTATAACGCTCCAGCTTGGACAATGTGGCAATCAAAGTATGTGAGGGGTTTATATTGCTAACTGTATGATCTAATGCTAACTTACGTTGCCAGATTTCGGTTAGCTTGTGAAGATGATGTCACCCACCACATTTTATTATTGTGTCCTACATAAATAAATGTAGTCTTTGTAGAGTCAAAACGATCTATGACTGTTGTTAGCCGCCTGTTTTTTAAAACATAACTGCACTGCTACCTTTTGGTGATGCCAGACGTCATCAGTGTTTGACTAGCAATCGTACAACTTTATTAACTGCATGGCAATAAACCATAGTACTGCGTAACATTAGTGTTTTTCCCACATGTTTATCTTTTTTACAGTCGGGTTCGAGTTTTGGAAGCAGCTGTGCGCAGAACATGGTATCAGCCCTGAAGGTATTGTGGAGGAGTTTGCAACCGAAGGAACAGACAGAAAGGACGTGTTCTTCTATCAGGTAACTGGAGCAGAAGTTTCCATGCTTTTAGCTGTCACGTGTGGAAATGGCATGAAAGGGTTAGATCTACGTTTCTTTCCAAAGAAAACAATAAATAAATAACAGGGGAAAAGCCCTAAAGAGCACCTAAAAAGCCTGTTCTATGGCTTTAAACTGTAATATGTACAATAACTCACTTCTGTAATTCTGTAACACAATGTGGTCACCACTACTATGTGCAATGCTTGTTATATTATTTCTTTTAACTTTTTATCATATTTTATTTAACTTTTTATCATATTTTATTTGTTCACTTGCACCTTATTGCCCCTTACTATTTTACCCTGTTTTTTACTGATGGTGTTGTATTGCTGCTGGTAATCCAAATTTCCCCGAGGACCTCCAAAGGGATTAATAAAGTATTTCTATTCTATTCTATTCTATTCTATACTTTGAAACAAATAGTTTTACCTTATTTTTTAAGTGTTATTTTCATATAAGGGATAAGGCATTTTACCTCATATGCAGTTAGACTAGACTGTTTTTTATCTGTAAATGAACACATTACTTTTAGTCTTAAAAACAAAGATATTTAGACTTTGTGGTGAATAAAATATTTCTTTTTAAACATTGAAGGACAATATGCTCATTTGAGGATCATGTCTGGTGTTATCTCAAAAACCAAACTTTGTCCAGGGTTCAGGTTGTAGTATAAGGTTGTATAAAAACAATTTTAATACTGTGGCAGCGAACTTAGCAATTTTTATGTAGCTATTAAGTATTATACTATACTATATTTGGGCATCATTTGCAAAGGCCAGTCAGATTATAGAGGTTGCATCAGCCATGCCACGCCAGTGTTTCAAACTGCACATACTTGTGCCTCTAGTTAAAAAATCTATTTATTAATCTGCATTTTGGACAGACGATAAAAGTAAATTGCAATTTTATCATTGTTCCTTTCTCTGATCTAAACATTAAGGGAAAATAAGGCAAATTAGAAAATATGAAATTATACCAGAGTACATTGTAAATAAAAATATGCACCTGGAAAAGAGGTGATGAAGCTAAAAGTAAGAATGTAAAGGTGTAGCATTTGGGGAAGGAAATAGGTATCCATTTCAGCTAATCGAGTGTTAGGTCACAAACACCAGTATACTTTATTATATATGCATAGTTATATATATTGGATTATATTTTTTCATACCATACACCACTACATAAGCTGATGGATCCATTTAATTGGAGTCAGGTGTGTTAAGGCTGTGATGCATAAAACAGCTGTGGGACGGTGGGCTTTGAGGACTGACTTTGGACTCCCCTGTTGTTAGTATTGTATTTAACCACTAGATGGCATGTTTGTTATGTGATCTGAAAAAGTGCTGTACTTTCTGCAGGGACGCAGATTATACAACGCTACCATTTATTTCCTATTTTTAAATTCAACTCCACAGGCTGACGATGAGCACTACATCCCCCGTGCAGTTCTCCTGGATCTGGAGCCCCGTGTGATCCACTCCATCCTTAACTCCCCTTATGCAAACCTGTACAACCCAGAGAACATCTACCTGTCTGAGCACGGTGGAGGCGCTGGAAACAACTGGGCTAGTGGATATTCCCAGGTGAAGATGGGAACAATATATCTTCAATCTGATGGCATTAAGTCCAAGTAAAGTTAATCCTAATTAAATGCATTTTTTTTTCTTCTTTAGGGTAAAAAAATTCAAGAAGATATCTTTGATATCATCGACCGAGAGGCAGATGGGAGCGACAGTCTGGAGGTAAGATGTTTGAGTTATTCAGTCCGTAGTTGTGTGGACATTTTAAAATCTGATCCTGAAAGTAAAGCAGTAGTAGTATGACCTTCTATAACATACAACCTGGCTCAGTCTGCTTCTACAAGACTGCCTGAATGTAAACATGACACAATGTATTGGTTATATTTTTATTTAGATGGTAATTTAATGAGTTATTTTAGGCTGAGTCTGTAAGGATACACAGTGTAGGTGTGTATGTCTCATGTGGTTATTATATGTTTTAGTTGTTTAGTCACTTAGCATCTCTTAGTTGTTTCTGATGTTTTTTATTGTTCCTGAAGTAAATTCGTGGTAATTTCCTGCCTCTTTGTTGAAGATGTTTATGTTTGTGGTCATTTTGATTCTGTGTGTTTTTTTTAAGATCTTTTGTGCCCATTTGAGGGGTTGGCATCATTTTGCATCCGTTTTGTACTAATTTGGTGTTACTGTGATCATTTTGAGTTACTGTGGTGAGTTTATGACTCCTTTAGTCCTGCAGTGACATTTTGTAGGCTCGGCTCAGTCTGAGCTTAGCTATTCATTTATTTTGTGAATAGTGACATGGATTACTTGGATGTTTTACATACACATAACAGTTGTCTGTGTGTGTTGTGGCAATGTGTGTGTTGAAATGAGCAACTAAATAGAATCATGTAAAAATTGCACCAGAAGTTGTCATCCTAAAAACCAGCAAAACCCTGGTCATGCTTAACTCTTAAACTTTCTTTTTTTGTGTTTGTGTACGTGTGTGTGTGTGTGTGTGTGAACCAAATTCATCTGCCAGCCTTCCATAAAACAGCACTCACATTTCCCCTCAGAGGTCTACAATTTCTGTTACTCCTTCACATTATGACCCCACATTATTATTTAGTGTGAGCACCCATGTGTGCATTGGATAGGAAGGTGGGCTGAGCTACCGTTGGCATGTGTATGTTGGCAGGGTGTGGCGTGTAGTGTGTCTGGTGATAATAGGCAGGCAAGTGTTGAAGGCAGGTATTACAGGGCTGCCTTGAGGGGGGGTGGAGGGTGCCATTTGTGAGGTGGGGCTGTGATACCATTTATATAACTGCTAGGAAGCGAGGCATTTGCTCGCCCACACACTTACAGCTTTCTGCACCACTGGAGTTAACTGTAATTTTTATCCACATGTGGCACATGCTATAGCTTAAGAGTTCAGATAATCAGTGACCTTTTCTCTTTGTAGGGATTTGTTCTGTGTCATTCAATTGCTGGGGGGACCGGTTCGGGGCTGGGATCATATCTTCTGGAGAAGCTGAATGACAGGTCCAGCAAAAACATAAGCAACTCGCTCACTTTTATTTGTTTTCTTATGATCTGGTACGTGCAAATAATACACATTTCCTGTTCTTCAGGTATCCCAAAAAGCTGGTGCAGACTTACTCAGTTTTCCCAAACCAGGATGAGATGAGTGACGTGGTTGTTCAGCCGTACAACTCGCTGCTCACGCTGAAGAGGCTCACCCAGAACGCAGACTGTGTGGTGAGCAGCAGCGCACTGATGTAGAGGCGGATTAATTGCTCTTAAGACAAAAGCAGACTCAGGAAACTGCAATTAGTTTGCTCTTTTAAAAAAAACTCTATTCCAAGGAAAAAATGGTGTGATGTCAGACTAATTAGGTTTGGCCTCATGCCTTCATACATGAATGGCAAAGATCCATAGTACAGAAACTATTGTGACAAAGACACATGAAGCCTGATAAAAACCCGACCGTCTGTCAGGTCTTATGTACACTAATGATATGATTGAGTCAAACTGTTAATTTGACCTTTTCTAACTAAAGCTAGCGTTGGAAAGTTTAGAAGTAACGTGACCTTTCTTTTTGAGTAGGACTTCAGTTCACACTTCTCTGCGGTTCATGCTGAGAGTGAAACATTGGATAGCAATCATGTATTTAAAACAAATTTACAGCTCTTTCATGATCTGGGTTTGTCAGATTGCCTGTTCTTAACAGAAACCATCCCTGCTCCTTTAGCTTGGTTGAGTCCTGTTTTTCTAATGATTAAAACTGAAATGTGAGCATTTCAGCTATTCTTTTGATAAAGACTCAGTTGGCCATCAGTGCTCTTTAGATGTACATTAATACATGCTTTATGTTTCTTTTTTTCTAAGATATCATATGTTATATTTGTATTAACCATTCTGATTTGGAAAATTAGCTTTTCAGGTTTCTTTATTCTAATAAAAAAACGAGATGCATTGGTTGCATTGAGGCTTTACAAACCTAACTTATTAGATCTCAGTCTTAAACTCATGATTGTATTACTCTGAGATACACTGACAGTCTAATGTTGTTTCCTCTTTAATACCTACTTCCTCAAGGATCTTGCATAAGGCCTCATGTTGATTGAATTAGCCTGAGAGTTAATAGAATCAGCCTTAAGAATCGGTGCCCCTGTTATAACTGTACAGTGTGTTTTTTATGTTCAGCTTTCCTAACAACAGCACACTGTGTAGCTTTTTAAGAGGTTCCTTGACCGTGTCATTACGCCAATACCCTCTGACTCCTTCCTCAACAGGCTAGCAGTGTATTGACACTGCACTGACCTTTGTTCTCCCTTCGTTTGTCTAATAATTGCACCCTGTGTTGTCTGTTAGGTGGTGCTGGATAACACGGCTCTAAATCGCATCGCCACAGACAGGCTGCATATCCAGAACCCCTCGTTTTCTCAGATCAATCAGTTGGTGAGTGAGAAATCAGCCAACGTGATGCCCCTCTTGTAATCTAATTAATTTTTTTAAATCAAACTTTAAGGGTTTAGTTTCTGTCTCATATATTATTAACAAGAAGGTTAAAAACAGAAAAGGTTGCTTGTAACAGTTTGAAAAGGTTTTTTTTTTTTTACACGTCTTGCACACATACTATGAATGCAGATATCAGTTTGTTAGTACATCCCATATTGATGCAGATCTGTCCACACACCACACATCAAATTTTCTAATAAACTTTTGTATCTTTCATTATGTGATCAAAACTGGGGCAACTTATCTTGATAAGAGAGAGTTATGTTAAAAGTCTAAGTTGATTTTTCCTTTTATGGTCAGACTCATCCTCTAATAGTTGTAAATATAATTTGTACAACGTTGCCATAATCTAAGAAAAACACGCCAGTCCTCAGAGTTGTAAACTCGTTTTACTTTTCTTCCTCCTGTTAACTTTAACCTTACAAAAACTACAAACATAGATTGCATCTGTTTAGCTTAGCAGTGAAGGGGGAAATGGCTCACAGGCATAACAAAGCTTCCCTTAAATCTGGACAGCAGGACCGAGAGCTGTTGGTCATATCGAACTACATTTGCTTTATGAGATGGGATCAAGTTGCAGGCATGGTTGAGATAAAGGGAATGTGTACCAGATGTTGGTGCAAAGATGAGATAGATGTCAAGACTCAGGGCAAATAATGTGACCGCATAATAATTATGTTGTAGATAATTGACCTAAAACTTGTAAACACTTATCGGATTGTAGCTGACACTAAAGTTTGGTATCACTTGAACCTTTATACATGCAGGTTTCCACAATCATGTCTGCAAGCACGACCACCCTGCGTTACCCAGGCTACATGAACAACGACCTTATTGGCCTGATTGCTTCTCTCATCCCAACACCTCGTCTGCACTTCCTCATGACTGGATACACACCTCTCACCACTGACCAGTCGGTAAGTTGCATCTTCTTGTCATGTTAATGTCAGCATTTAAAACATACTCGATTACATGATCGTACGATGTTGGGAGTGAAAGTAATTGCATAACTGCATCTCAGGTTGCTAGTGTGAGGAAAACCACAGTACTGGATGTGATGAGGAGACTTCTGCAACCCAAAAACGTGATGGTGTCCACAGGCAGAGAGAGGCAGCCCAGCCACTGCTACATCGCCATCCTCAACATCATACAAGGAGAAGTTGACCCCACACAGGTACTATTGTACAGTAGAGGGCATCTATTTAAATGTTCAAGCTTTCATGTTAAAGGTAAGGGATTTTAAATATTTTTGCTGTACTGTAGGTGCATAAAAGCCTCCAGAGGATCCGTGAGCGCAAACTTGCCAACTTCATTCCCTGGGGTCCTGCCAGCATCCAGGTGGCTTTGTCCAGGAAGTCCCCTTACCTGCCGTCAGCTCACAGAGTCAGCGGACTAATGATGGCCAACCATACAAGCATCTCCTCTGTAAGTGCTTATTATAAAGTTGCATCACTTTGGTTTGTTAATTCCCCCTCAGGGTGTTAACTTTGTTTTTCTTATTTTACTTTATATGTGAACTTGAAAGAAGTAGATAAAATCATTACATTGTTACTCTATTACTGATGTCATCTTTACACAATGTCAGTTTATTACAGATCAGAAGGAATTTTAACAAAAGTCTTAAATAAAGTAGATGTCAGGAAACAAAAGCTGTCCAGGTTTTTAGGAAGTCTGTATAAGATCCTGGAAATTGGCTTGTTTCAGTAATGATTGTGTCGCCTCTTTCTGCCGCTGTCTCACAGTTGTTTGAGCGGACATGCAGGCAGTATGACAAACTGCGTAAGCGAGAGGCCTTCCTGGAGCAGTTCCGCAAAGAGGACATGTTCAAGGACAACTTTGATGAGCTGGACAATTCTCGCGAAGTTGTCCAGCAGCTGGTGGACGAGTACAGCGCAGCAACACGGCCAGACTACATTTCCTGGGGCACACAAGAACAGTGACCAGATATTAGCTCGTGTCTCTGGTGCAGCCTGGTCCACTTACATGCTTGGTTTGTCCCATAATACTTCACAATATTTTCCGATGTTGGTGTCATCCAATAATTGTATGACTGTTGGTGCTTTTCTGAAAAAATATTTATTAAAGCATGTAATGATGGTGTTTGTCAGACATGGTGGGCTTTAATATAAACAGTTGTGTTAAACAGTATTTTCCTGAATTCATCACCCCACCTGCTCTGAAACCATTTCCTCACCAAAACTTGTTCTTACTTCTCTTGTAGATGTTTTTTTCCATCAGTAGAGTGATATAAATCAACATGTTGCCTTGTTTTGTTATATTTTTATACAGTTTTTGTGCTGGTGACAGAATGACTGCCTTCAGCAACAAGGATGACACAGCATACAGTCAGGATTAATTTAGGTTTCATTATACGTCACATTTCCAACGTGGTGCATTGTGCCGTCTGTCTGCTGCTGACACACAGTGCTCATACGTTACCACTGTACACGACCAACAAGAATGTCGAGTTGAAGTTGGACTTGAGCCACAAATGGTGTTAAAATAACTGCCATTTGAACAGCATTGACGTTTTACCAGCTTTTGTCATCTCAAGTAACAGTTTGCACAGATGAACACTGTGTACAAGATTAAAACTGGTTTTAACGCTTGGCGTGTAAATATATATTTAAGAGTAGATGTAGGTATCATCTTTTGTCTCAGCAAATATGCAGTTCCATGTTTGCTTTGCTTGTTGGACCTGTTCAAGATAAATAAACACTTTTTTTTATAATTACTTCCTTTTCATTTTTTCCCCCTTGATTATGGTAGTTTTTAAGAATGCATCACTGCTATTAGTCTTAGTAAACTCATGTAAAAAATATGGGGGACTATTTTCTTCCACCTGCAGCGGTGTTCTGGTGCTTCAGTTAAGGCTCATTACTCAAGGGCACATAGCAATGCTTTCTCTAGCAGCTATTTTCAACCAGAACATTTTGGGAGGCACAGAGCTGTAAGCAAGTTTCAGCCTTGTATAAAATGTGCTCTACTGTACCCAAACCTTTTAACCCGGCTTTACAAATTGGGCATCAAGATGGCACGTGTTCTGGTAATCAGCAGAAATGAAAGCAGAGATGACAACACAGTAAAATGGTGATTTTTTTTTTAATAATTACATACAGTATTTATAGTTTTTATTGCACTCCCAAGTTAGTTAGAAACAATAGTGCAATTGACTATACATATTACATAAAAAGGTACCATGCAGCATACAAATAAGCTTAATACTAAGCAACATCTTTTTTTTCTTTTTTTTTATACTCGTAGCATCGAGCTGCCTGCAGCTGCAGTAAAAAAAAGCTAAAGACCTGCTTCTGAACGTAGGACAGGACTGACAAGGCCTTCTGTGGTGGGGAAACAAAAGGTTTGGAGGCTGGTTATTGCAAGGGGCTGCATAGCAGACAGCACTCTGATATCAGTCACAAATATTACTACATTGTCATGACTACATAGAGTAACTTGCAAAAACATAACATAGGATGTCTGATATTTATGTTTAAAAACATATGAATAAATGTGAAAATAGCTGAATATAACTTTGGGAATCTGTCTGCATTTGGATCATTTATTGTGAAAGCTTATTAAAAACATCTTTGGTCCGTTCTCAAACTTAAAACTTTGGCTTCACAAGGAACTCAAATAGTGAACGCAAAGGAGCTACATGGAGATTAATGCACAGGATGCTTTAAGGAGCAGAACCAAAAGAGTTTAAGGTTCTGATGAGTTAAAGCAACCATAGTAGAAAAATAAAAAGGTTGGGTCTGCAGTTTAAGACATTGATAATTAAAAAAAAATGTGACATTTGCATAAATACTACAAAAGCATCCTGATTAAAAACTGTTTTGCTTACAGAGCTGTGGGACACTGCAAAGTAAATATGAGTGAGTTCTGCAAGGATCTGCATGTCTGATGGAGGCTAAGCTTTGTAGAATGTCTTCAATTATATGTACACATAGTGAAAATAACATTAAACAAAGCACCTGTAATCTTCAGCAGAAAAAGCTGTATTAGGATAGTAAATGACTTAAGCAAAATGATCCAATCAGTCAAGTGTTATCCAAATTTCATGTCCAGGACTACAGCCAAGACAAGCAGCACAATGAAGGATGAATCAGAGCACTTGGTGGTAAAGTGTTGGAAATGGCTCCAAAATCCTTTGATTTCTCTGAAATACAATTAAGCCAGACCCTGAATGTATCCTCAAGGAAATATGGTTCTGTGATCAGATCCACTCACATATCCCAGTAGGTAAAGATGCTGTATGGCTGTGGTTGCCCAAGTGACTTAGCAACTGAGCTCAACATCTGTTTCCAGTTCCAAGTTCACATGGCTCACTGCATCAACAGTTCCAGGTAACGCAAGCCCAGCTGGGACCTTATGAAAACTGACTGTCTGATGAACGTGTCAGCATAAGGGCATGTGAGAGAGAGCGTGTGTGTATATGCGTGTGTGGCTGGGAGACAGAGCAAAGACCGGGGAGGGTGTGTGTTTGTGTCACTGAATGTTCTCAACCCTATTCCAGCAGAGCACGAGGGGCGACTGCCTTCTAGGAAAGGCAAATCCAAAATGGCACACCTTGAGAAAGCAAGAGCGGGGGCAAGGTAGTGTATTCACTCTAAGCTAGAGTTTTATGTAGGTGAGTACCACAGCTTATTGCTGATGCAAGTCTTGACTTTTGCCTTCTCTCCCTGACGTGGTAAGGCCAACATCTCACATTGTCTAGGGATGGGGGGGTATTGCCATATATGGCAGCAGAGCTGGTTGTATGACAGGATAGGGTAGGGGTGTGTGACACTTCATCAGAAACAGCAGTGGGTTTCTGTGTGTTTTTTTGGGGGCTTACTTGCAAACCAGAATCTCTTACCTTCCCATCCCTACCCTGTTCCCATTCTATAGCCAGCTCCTTCAGCTGGAGAGCTCAGCGAGGGTTTATTTTCATGGATGGGGAGTAAAAACAGCCCTTTCTTTGTTTTGGCTGCTGCACCATTCCCAGTGGAGGAGAAGCAGGGTCCTGAGGACTGGGAATGGGCCTCATAGGAGGCCACAAGAAGGAGGATGATGGGGGTTGAAAGGAGTAGGGAATGGATGGGGAGGAGGGCTTATCCATGTATGGGTTCCCCTTAAACAGGATGTGAGGGCAGCTCCAGGAGTGTGTGTGTTGAGGCCAAGTGATGGAAGCCCACTTCTGTGCTTTCTGTGATGGTGATGTCTGGGTCTTCCCCCTTTCCTCGCTGGCGATGGATGGCACTGAAATACGCATTCATCAGCTGCATGATCTCAGTCAGCTGCGATGGATGGAGAGAGAGGAAAAAAGAGAGAAAAAGAGAGGAGGGGGGGTCAAATTGGTGGCAGTCTCAGTGTCTGTCTGGCACTGTCACAGGAGGGTGGAGACAGATGATTTCATCCAGCTGTTGGAAAAACCTCCAGAGGCGGAGGATGACGCTGTTTGGCATTTACAGAGAACGTATAGTACAGTACACACTCCTCTGTCTGAATATAAACAGCATTATTCGTGTGGGACTATTTAATTATTGTTTGAAGTATTGCAGAAAAAAAATGCTGGGAGTTTCCAAAGTTTCCTTTAACATGACGAAGTAAAACCAATCACCAGCTTTTCAACTTTAACAATAAGCTTTGAATCAGCAACTAATATTACCTGCCTCATTAACTCCAAGCCTCTTGCAAATATGCTTTTTTTCCCACAAAAGCCCACTGACTCAAAATCCCTCGTATTAATGTCAGAGCAATATAAAGACTTAAGTTCATAAGTCTTCCTGAGCTGTACTTGAATTTGCCTGTGCACCCAATAAATAAATAAAAGCCACTTTTGTGCCCCATGAGAGATCACAGAAGGATTTTTTGTTCCATGTGGGAAGATGCAAGGAAATCAGCCCAGTGAAAGGCAAGATTTGTTCTCAACAAGAGAGAGAGGGGGGGTCTGTCTGGAAGAGCATCCATGATTCTGAGAAATGTTTAGCCTAATATTTTAATCTAACCACGGCAATAAAACTCACCCCCATGCTATTTAATACCAGGAAGTTAAACTTGTGGTGGTTACCACTGGTTGCAAAGAAGAGGCAGGTTGTGTGCTCCCTATTTAGATCAAATTAATGAGTGTTTTTAAACTGCTAAAGGGAGGGAGAGAAGGAGGAGGGTGTATTATGAGCTGTCCTTCTCTTGCGATGCAGGACTCTGCTCAGTGATAAGGCTCCATTGCCCTGTACAGACACTAAAACTCTGGTAAAGGATTGATTATGTGCACATTTAATTAAAGAAAAAAATGAAACTATGCAACAAAAAATTCCTTCTTTTTCTATTTGTTTGTGCAAACAAATGTGGGATGAGCCCCTTTACCTTGCTGGTTTCAAATAGCAGATCCCGATCCCCAGCTGTGATCTTGAAGGTGTTGCTGTCAGATACACCGTAAGAGCAAATCTGACCATAATGGAAGGACTCCAGGGCCTCCGATTCCCCCTGCTTGTAAAGGGACACAGATGTAGCGGCTACACCCAGCCACAGCTTCTGGGAAAAACTCCCTGTTGAACTCTGCCGGCAGAGAAAGGCAATGAGGGTAGAGTTCTCCAAGTGTAAAAAGGTAAACTATAACGTTGCAATACTTACAATGTAGAAGTCCACTTCATAAAGAGTGCATCCAAAGCCCGACCACTGGCGTGCTATTGTGAGGTAGGCCGCCATACTGTCTCTGCGACTGTAGCCAGCCAGACCTTTCCAACGCTCCAAGACTGATGCCATGACAGCAGCTGCCTCCTCTTTAAGCCGACTCCGCAGGCGCATGTCCTGCTCCACCTTTTGTTTGTGTGCTGCTGTAGCAATGTGGCTCCACAGCGTTCCCGTTAGGAGTCCCGTTGGGAAGCGCTGCGTTGTGGGACAGCCCTGAGCCGCCACCTGGCAAGGGGACGTCGCTTGTGGAGCAGTTAGGGACATGAGAACCCGAGTTTCAAGCATGTCACCAGGGAATAGCTCATCCAGAGGCGGGCAGGGGGCGTGCGTGCTGAAGTCCCCCATCAGGCACTGCAGCCTCAGGGCAGCTAAAGCCTGCAGGTCTTCCTCACAGGCTGGCAGCTGACCACGTACCACCATCTCATGGCACTTGTAGCACAAAGGCCAAATCCAGGACAGAGAGACAGAAAAGAACAAAAAAGGTACAGTTTGTCAGTTATAACTTCAGTCCCATTATCAATCCTTTTACCCCACCCTGTTTTATAGTCTCATAACGCTTTTATAGGCGTTCTCAGGGAAAATGTTTTAGTGAAGCCGGTCTTGGCTGACTTTTGCCCCTGCTGCACTCCAGCCAGTGCTCTTAGTCATGGTTTTTTATGCAGCACATTTTTATTGCAATCACAGCCTGTTAAGACTACCGGCTGCGATTGCAGATCGTTCCTACAAAAACCATAAATAATCCAATGAAGTAGGACAAATAAATCACTGCGGGGCTGTAAATTATATCTCATTATCAATGCTGTAATGGCCCGTCATCACAAAAACATTGCCACAGAAGAACGTTGTCCTTTCAAGACTTGTGCTCTGCTTCATTACCTGCTCAAAGAGGAAGAAATACTCTATGCTGTCCACTGATATGCCGTCAGCATCCAACAGGCAGTAGAGCTTGAAACACAGTTTCCATTGGGATTTAGACTCTGACTCTTTGGTGGTAAAGCTGCACAGAAAGGGGACACAAGGAGTTAAAATCAAATCCAGGAAAACATTTTAATAAACAAAAGGCCACACCAAAAGTCTGAATCCTTCCTGTTAATATGCTACAAGAATTTCCCTCATGAATGTGTAATATTGTCATTAGTAACCTGCTGGTTTCACGTTTACCTCAAAGACACCAACGCCCACACTTGTTCCATTTTATTTCTGGATACCTTACTGTTTGATTCGAGACACCTTTGTAGAAATAAATGACATCAGCTTCTCCTTTGTTATCTGTCGGCCGGCGGGTTTTGCTGACAGTCATAACGTCACAAATCCAGTTTCCCAGTCGGGTGTCATGTTTGGCCAACAAGACCAAGCGAGGTCACCAGATATCAGTTACTTGATACTGGAGAAGGCTAGATAAATAATATTCATTGTCTTGACTCTTTTTAAGAATGACATAAAGTTCGGATTTCTGGTAAACGTTTGGTTTTTGACAGTGTGCGTGATTTTTATTGTGTCTGGCTGCCTCACACCATCTGCTCTGTTTTACAGGGGGGAGAGTGCATCACTTCTCAAACCTGGTCATGATGTCTGCGATCAAAGCGCTCCCTGCGATCGCCTGCTCCCATAGTGCATTCTGCTCATACAGTGCAAATGTGTTTTTGCTTTCTTGTAGGCCCAGCTTTTCCTGCATCCTTCGAACCACCTGATGGAGAAAAAAAAAAAGAGACGAGGCAGATTATTAGATTACAACTCAAATCAGAGCAAACTGAAAGAAAAATCTGTGATCGTCAATGCTCCCAAACCTCATTGGCAGTAGTGTGTGAGCTGATGTAAATCTGGCAGGACCCAGGGCCGGGATAGTGCACCGTGCACAGCATCTCCTGTCGATTCATCAGCATCTGGATCTCCTCCCAGGATGGCACACACTCCCGACACTTGGTCTTTTCCAAAGCCTCGCTGATAAATGACGCATAGTTATCCATCTCAGACTCAGGACTTTGGCTCTGGATTCTGCAGGACATGGTCAGAGTGTGAGAAAGGGACATTAACAAGTGTGTGTAGTTAAATGTGACATTTCAACAAACCGTTGCAAGACTATAAAGAGAGAATTTGCTCATGTTTTTGACTCATAATCTGCAGAGCTGCACTGTGATTATGGATTTTGCGTCATCCTTTTGATTCGGCTACGTTCTTTATTTTCTTTTGGCTGGCAATGCTAAAAAGTCAATGAGGCGAGGACTGACAAATGTTCTCACTTTAGCTGTTGAGGACTTAAAAGACTCAACATCCTTCATCCTTCAAAAGAAAAGGAAAATGGCAAAGAAAACATATTTGACTTTGGGTAGCGCATGAAACGGGAAAAGGTGTTTCCGCTCCTGTGAACCAGAGTGACCTGCCACTTCCTCCCAGCGGACTGTCCAGAAGTTGTAGATGAATGTCTGTGCAATTGTGTAATACAAGAAAAAAAAATGGGACAAGTAACACAAAAGCAGCAGATGTCACACTCCAACTGGAGCCTAAAGTCTCACACACTTTGTGAAAGGTGTGAAATGTAGCCTGACAGAGTTATGGGCTCAGCCTTGTGTAAACACAGAGGGACAAACAGGAAGGAAGCACTTTAAACTCAAACGTCCATCTTAAAATACTAAACTTGCAGGACAGAAAGAAGCACAGCAACACTTTACTGGACACAGAGAAGCCTACTTATACACTCCTGTGTCCTGCTATCTCATAACTATATGACCCCAGGGTGGGATTTCTCCTGCTGAAACATAACCAGGAATGTTCCACTGGATTTCTGTGATCCTTCCTATACTCTCCTCCTTCTCTTTGCCCCCCTTTCTGTCATTTCCTGCTCGCTGGCCCCCTCCTTCTCCCCTCTGCTTTCTTTCTTCTGGCCTATTCTCTCTGACAGTAGACATTCCCTGGGGGTTTCTCAGGCCACTGGGGGAGTGAAGGAGGAGTGTTATTGGGCCCACTGCCCAGCTCCAGTCTTAGCTCTGCCCAGCTGCAGCCTTAGCACTGATCCACTGAGAGAGAGAAAGTGCGTGAGAGCGACAGCGAGACGTATCAAAACACGGAGCCAGCAAGTTCCACAGAGTCATTATGAATTGCCATTGCATGCAACTGTTCCATTAGCTTAAGGGCGATTCCCAGTACAGAAATATAGATAGAAAAGTGTAGTGGTTTGATGGCACAGTGTTAGGAAATCTAGAGCAGAAGATTAGCACTGCTAACAACTTAGATTACTATGCTTGACAGAGGGGCTAATTCAGACCTGCAAATCCAGCCCTCATACACTGAATCTGTTTGGGGAAGCATGTTAACAATGTGAATGCATATCATGCTATATCTAAATGGGTGGTTAGTGATGGCGGCGCCTGATTTTTGTCCAGTGTCTAGACGCTACATTCCCCCCGCTGCTGCTCACCACTACTGATTCACCTTCATCTCCATCACAGGCTCTGAAGTCACATCCATTCTTACTCGACTCACATTCGTTTAAAAACCATTTAGAAGAAAAACAAACAAACAAAACCCTCTAAATATTAAAGGTAACTGACAACTGCAGTCCATTACCTCAAACTGTCAGCACTGGAGGGCAGGATGTAGTGTTATTCACCGTGAAACAAGTTTCTCACAAGGGGAAATCAGAGCCAGAAATATATAGGAAATCCCATTTTTTCCACTTTAATTAAACTTAAGAGGTGATGAAAACAGCTTTCTTCAGTCTGAAAGATTTTTTTGTTCTAAATTTAACACAAGCAAATCCACCCAAAACGCTGTACTCACTGCAAAAACCTTTTTTTTCTCATACCGAGGAGTAAAAATGATCCAAATTACCACATTAAGATGAATTCAAACTTTTTTTTCCATTTCATCTGAGCCAAAACAAAGCAAATCCATTTGGATAAAGTGTGTCACACCTTTTAAGATGGAATCGCAGGTATTTGAGCACGGTAGGCCCAGGCAGGAAGGTGCAGCTCATGCAGGTGAGAAGCTGCCAGTAACGGAGATGTGCTGCAGTGTACGGGGATGGCGTGTAGCTGGTCTGTTTCACCAGCTGACAGTAGACCTCATCACGGAGGGGTCGCAGGTCCAGGCAGGTCTGCAGCACGCCCTGGATTATGGGGATCGGCTCCCTTGCAGACTCGAGCTGCTGCAGGCAGTTGAAGAGCTTCACGGCCTCTTCGCGTATCGAGCCGTAGCCTTTTCCGCTGTGGTCTAAGAAAGGAGAAGAGCCAGATTGATAGTCTTCTACTGGAAAGCAAAACTTGTTCCGAAACATGTTCCATCAGCACAGGACGAGGGGATTTAAAGTGAGTATGACATCTTACACGTGTGCTCCAGACTGCCGTAGGGAAAGGGCAGCAGAGGGGCATATAGGGGGCCCTGGGTGTACTTCAGGATGGGATTGTGCTGGTAGATGTGTTCGACCACCTCAGGGTTGAACTTATTTTCCTGTGCACACAAGAACAAAAGTGATAGCATCAATAAACAACACTGAACAAATGTCATATTCTTTAATTATGCCTGGAATCAACCTGAGGGAGTCAGCGAGTGCATGATTATATGAACGTGTTTGTCTGTCTGGGGTGACTGAGGTCGATTTGATCAGGGTCACTATTCGGCTCTGGCAAACTTTCAAAGAGGTGCAAAGGTGAAGTGATGACCCAGCAAACCTCATATGTCGCAGTACATTTCATCTGTCGGTGTCAATGGGTTTACAGTGTGTACGTTTCAGTCTTTCACTGCTTAGGCGTTTAGATGCCTTCCAGAGATACAGATGGCTTCCATGCTGCTGCCCTCCAGCACCTGTTGCTCATTAGTAACATTGCCACTGCTCTGGCTCTTTCCTGACTCTGCAGCTCCTCCTGTCCTGCCACCCTTTCTCTCTGGATACAAGCCTTTCCTCTCCTGTTAGTGGGGTAAAGTTAACACATTCTTTTGAAGAGCTTGGTGCATGCTGGAATCTGTTGGAACTGTGGAAATGAGATGCATCCCTTTCGGAGAGCCTCAGTGGCACACAGACATAGCAACTCTATTCAAATAAGATTAGAATGAAAAAAAAGTAATGTCTTATTCTTATTCCACTTCTGGCTTTGTTTTTAATTTCATGTGCACTCATACTTATTTTTAACATGGTTTAACTTGATTTATCTTAAGATTTTAAACAGATGATTTTCACAATTCTTTACATCCTTTCCAATTTTTTGAAGCATATCATAAAAAAGGATCACAGCCACAAAAAGCTGCCTCTGATTTATACAACAAAAAGTCACTTATGAGAGCAAATACTTTGCTAATATGAAAAAATTTATCTTTGTTTTAAAGAAAAAGAATGAAACTAGTAGAAGCTCTGAAAGTCTTCTGAAATGCATAAAGTGCTTTTTAAAAAGAGGCAGAGCTTGGCCTCTCCTTGCAAAGCAGACAGGGGTAGACGAAGACAAGCAGATTAACCACTTTCTTTGAGATTAGAGACCCTCCTTGGGAGATTACCGACACAGGGGGTCAGGCAAAGGACTGCTTATCTGGTCCTGCTGCTTGTTGCCGATCCCTCTTCCGTCTACTCTGCCAAAAAGTGCCCCTTTTTTTCACCCTGGGTGCTGACTGATGCAAGACGAGTCATCTGTCTGCTCAATGAGATTCCAGCACGCTGTGTTCTCCAGTAACTCGTGGTCTAAAAATATAGCTATCCCTTATAAACACTCTGTATGCACGTGGAAAGGTTAAGGAAGGGGCATCTTTTCAAACCTAACAAATCCCATTTTTCCAAGTTGAATGACTGGAAATACCTTTAACTTTAAATGAAAGACTTTTGTTTTTATGTCCCATCCCAGAGTGATGCAATAACATGATGTCATTCCAAAGAAAAATGCCACCAGAGTAAGCTTTGGACTTCCAGTCCAATGTGGTCGTGTGGTTTCTGTGGAAATACAGAGGGGTATAATACGTGGTGCGACAGCTGTTTGTTTGGTGGATCTTATCACTGGTAGTTCTGGCGGCTTTGTGTATGCGTTTGCGTGTTACGTGCCCCACCTCGATGTCTCGGATCAGAAGCTGTGTCGGCGTTTCCACAGGGGATTTGGTATCAATGATTTTCTGGATGGCACAAGCCCAGTGCACAGCTTCGTTGAAGTGCTTGGTGTACAGCCTGTAGCAGTGTTTCCGTCCATAAACTGTAATGCTCCAGTAACCTAAAAAAAAAAAAACCCGCAAACATTTATGAACAGATATGCCAAGCAGAAGTGACTCATGATGCACCTGATCAGTGCGAAAGAGAACTGTGAAGCGCTCTTTGCACGGGACACCCCGCATGTCAGCCGTGACTCCTGCTCCCTGACTTCCTCTCTCGGTTTCACAGAGGATCAAAGGTCAGCTCAAGAGGAACCTCGGGCAACACCTAACCCAAACAAGCACAGTTATTCAGCAGATGTGTTAGGACACAAGTGTTATCCTCCCCTGCCCCCTCCGCAGTCCGTCTCCTCTAGGAAAAGATGCAATAAAAGTGCAAGACAGGCATGCATCCTTGTGCAGAGGAAGTATTAGACATACCCCAGGCAGCCTGGCTTGATCTGCAGCCCCACGGCTGTTATCAGGCTTTCCTGCTACGTGACTTGGCACCACATCAGTCTTTGTCTGAGTTCTTGGTGAAGTACAAACCCGAATTTAAGAGTTTTTGTAAACAGATTTCTAACATGATGATATTGGCTATTGTTCTTTTAGAGCATCTGGTGTCATTACTTCTGTAAATTGTCACTGATAACACAAATGTGGTGGTTATAGGGAACTGGAGTGTGTGTGTTTTTTTTGTAACAACCAGAAAAAACTCAGAGGAAGTAAAAATTTCATGCAACTCTTACGTGACAAATTTCTCAGTGGCTGAGGGGGAACACACAATTATTCAGTAGAGAAATGGCCAGTGGAACTTGTGACACTGTCACTGCTGAAAGCACACTTCTGTCCAAAAAAAAGTCCCTTAGTATTATTAAATTAGTAAGGACTATGTTTGGTTTTGGATTTATACAACGGCTTGGGCTTTTTAAGAGGTTTGGTGAAGTCAGCAGGACATAATCCCCTTTCATTGATGAACAGGCGGACAGACTAAGACAGTGGTCGACATGTTCGAGAAAGGCAGAAACTGAAAGTCATTCCTGTGTCTTTCCCAACAAACTGCAGACTTTTTCTCTTTTGTTTCATTCATTCAAAGAAGGGAAGGGAGATGCCTGGGTTTATTACTCAGATGAGTGGTTTCTAGACTAACCTTGAACCACGATTTTGGACAGACCCCATCTGGGACTTTCCAAATTTACTCAGAGCTGCAGGATACACGGGAAGGGGAAAAAACGAGTTATCTATTCCAAAAAAACTAAACAAAAGAACAAAAAACTCAGAAAGCCTTTCAGAGAAACACCACAGTGGGACTAGACTTTGCGGAGATGACGGAAAGGGTCGTATGAGTGTTTCTGCTACTTCCTCACCCGTTTCCTTGTATGTCTGCTTGTCTGGCCAGATGACGGAGCAGAGGTTTGTGAGGACCAGTGTGCCCAGTCTGCGGGCACCTTTCTCTGGTCCGCTATAGTAGTCGAGGGAGTCTTGGCTCAGCACAAACCAGTATCGCCGCTGCTTGATCCAGCTGCCTCGCACCTCCCGTAACAGCCAACCTTTAAATAGGACACAGCATCATATGACAACCTCAAAATGAAAAACCAACATAGGAAACATGAATTGTTCTTTAAAAGACTTTTCATTCCAGTAAACTTAATATATTTTTTCCAGATTTTTTTTAATAAAGCAAAATGTCAACTTGACATCAATGACATCAAGAAAATAATATCCATATCAGCTGACTAAAGCTTGCCTTATAACTGTCCATGTTGGGAATCAGAAAAACATGACAGCACTCCAGAACAAACATGAAAAAAACATTTCTCTTGAAAGGTTTAGGCATATAATGGAGCTACTAAAATCTGTGCAATGCCATGTCTTCACTAAGAATAATCCCCAAACCATGTAATTGTCCATAAAGTTTGTTGCAGTCTGTGTGTGCCCGCCTTGTCGGAGTAAATAGTAGGGGATAAAAATACAGCCAGCTAATGGTGCAGGCATTAAGTGCAAGCATACGGCCATCAAAATGAGCACTTTTGAGGTTGACGGAGTGAGAAAAGGAGGCAGAGCGTGAGGCGGTGTGACAGAGAGAAACAAAGCGAGTATAGCAGAGCAGACATGCCTCTCTACTTGCCAGGCCTGTCTTTACAGTGCTAGACTGTTGTGCTCCCAAAGTTGAGGCTTTGGAAAGATTGCAACAGCCCAGATCCACTGTTCCCAAACAGTGAACTTTTCCCCCCTCAGCTAAGTGTGCAAATTGTTCCTAACAAGTATTTCATCTCAGGGTAGATAAATGAGTGAGCTTTCAGAGCACTATCCAAATGCTGCCTGTGCACAAACAGACAGAGGACTATTGATGAGTCCTGCTGCTAATGGTGGGGTCAAAGTTCATTTAGAAAGCTCATGGAAAGACCGCAGACTTGTTGTAGGCAACACTTGGTACTGCTCTACAGTGGTAGTGTGGTAAATAAGTGTACAAGGCTTGTGTAAGTCTGACTGTGAATGGGTTTTAAAGGAACAATTAGACAACATGCCTTCAGACTCTAACCCCGTTAAACGGTAATGACGCCATGACAGCATCACAACTTCCTCTGCGGTTAGCAAGCTGCATGCCACCTGTCAGCCAGCACTCATTTCGCCTGCATCTTTTCTCCCCCCCTTCTCCTCTCTTCCCATTTACTTTCATCTGCCCAATTTCTCCCCTCTCTTTGAAACAGCCCCAGAGTGGTTTTTCCCAGGCAGCACAAAGATCCCACTTGCTTTTGCAGCAGCTCCAGAATAAAAATAAAGAGAGGAGTGGGCGAAAGTTAAGCCTCTCATGCTACGTTTCCTGTTATACCTCCATATGAGTTAAGTGGCAGTTTAGAACCTACCATAAAGCCCCCAATATAGCCCAAAGTATAAACACAGGAGGTACTTAACACCACATCAGAGGGGTTAGCATCAAAACCAAAGGTGAACTGGATAAATAAAATCATGAAGTAAGTAGAGCTGTGCTTGCTGACGAACTGGATGTAGGTCTGTGGAGCAGACTGTCTGGGTGAGAACGTCCAGAGGTCATGAATGCCACCCTGACGCCACCATTACAGACACAGGATGTCCCACAGATGCTCTTATTGGGAACTTTAAGCAGTGTGATAAGAAAAGGCGAAGAAGGATGGAGTCAAAAAGAGAGCAGCTAAATCCTTAGACCCCCTGTGTACCCCTCCCATGGTTTTCCATCTGGATCCCATCTCTGTAGCCTGCTAATGCCTCCCCTGGGGGCCACGGCTCACCCCTAATTTGTTTCATTTGTGACCCATGACCCCTCTGTGCCCTGCCCCCTCAAACATGGATTGAGAAAACAATCTTTTTGGCTTTTCCACGTTTTACTACCAGTCTCCTGTTACTCCGAATACTGAATTATGTGTAAAATATGTATTTTACATATATATATAATAAAGAGCTTGGCTTATTTAAATCTTAGAAATAACATTAAAATTACAACCGAAATGTGAAAGAAATGAAACCACTATTCCTCCAGGGTAACATTTGAACACTTCACCCTGCAATCAGCTGCAAAACCAAAGTCAGCTACGTGGGAATAGCTCCAATACTTCACAAGTCCCATATGATGTCAAAAGATTAGAAATGCCAGTATTTGGCACCGTTTTTAGTATTGTATCAGAAATAAATAGTGAAAACCACATTAAAACATGAGAAGTATTTTAATTTCTTAAAGTATTTATTATAAAGTGGACCTGAAATTTAGAATAAACTGACTACCCCCCACCCCCACCCTCTCAGCTTAGACATGTCCAGACATCTAAGTTTGAGTTTACTGGAGCGTGTGTGAAGCTGTGCATCACGCAAGGATTAATTTTAACTGTAAATCAACAAAGGTATGTCAATAAAACAATGTCAATATCTCATTCTGTCACTACCTCATGCGTCTCATGGGTTTTACAATTCGCCCACACATCATTGGTCTATAGCTCCGCTGTTGGTGGCCTATTTAGGATATGGGGCAATGTTCACCCCCTATAGCCTCGGGATGTCCCGCTTTAACAACATTTAAAAAAAAATATATATATATATATGTATATGTACACATAAGGGGGAAAGGCCCTAATGGAGGCAGTCTACAAAACCTATCAGAAGAGGATTATCCAACACCCTCAGGTGCCCTTTAGCTCTGGTGTCTGTCCGGTGAAATGCAGAAAAGAACAGTGGTGGAGCTGAAAAGAAAACAGTTTCTCATAACAGGGAGACAGGCAGAGCTGGGGCCGACAGTAAAAGAAGAGTCTTAGCCAGGGGGTCCATGGCAACTGCTGTCAGAATTAGGCGATCAGACTGTCGCCAGCCCAAATAGGACAACATATCCAAGTACTGGTATTTCACCGCCGCCTTTCAGTTTGCTACAAAGGAGGGGGGGCAAATTTGCACAGAAATATCTCATGAGATCATTCCTCAAAAACATTAGACATGCAAGACGGGCGCTCTAATACCAGTAGCTACAGAGGGAGATTGGAAAAAATAAAGGTGTGGGGATGATGAGGGCTGCTATGCACTACATGTTGTCAGAGACGGGTAGGCTGCAGGGTGACAGCTCAACATAGAGCTGTGAAACCAGACAATTAGGCTGATGGAAAATATACATACTATACTTAATGATATGAACAACACAACTAACAATAAAGATCAATGAATAAATGTAGATTATTATTATTACTGGAGGTAATCATGTGTAATCTTTTTTAAAGAGCATCATTGTAAAACAAAGATAATTTGAATGTGCAGCATTTTTGCTCATAGTTCCTTATTAACTAATCTTTTGTTTATGGGCTAAACTAATTTCCTCATCATGGTAATGCTGATTACTTTCCAACTCCTGATTCGCAGCAGGTAAAAGCACCATGGTTTAAGGAAGTTTCATATAAATGATGTGACTCACCTTTCACCAACAGCTCTGATTCTTCCTCCAATCCCATCTTATTCTTCTCGATGATGAGGCTCTTCATCTCGTCAGGCGACTGGGAGACAGTGTGCCTGCATGGAAGAGAAGAAAGAGAATGTAAATAACCCCCACCGTCCCCTCCACTTATGTCTTCTTTAAAATATCCCTCCCTGTTGGATAGCTACCGTAATTAGCTCTGTGACACTGTTGGCTGCAGCTCCCACTGCTGATCAACTCCTTGCCAACTACCACCTTCTCTGATTTGACGGGGAGGGGGGGGGTGTTACTCAGTGGGGTGACTGGCAGAAGTGCCGCAAATATCTGTCCTCCAGCATTTTCCCCACTTTCCCTGGCAGCATGCAAGTCCGCAAACACGCACCGATACATGCCACGCCACTGAGGACAGCTCATCTTTCTTTTATCACTTTGGCTGGCGAGCCAAGCAGGCGACTGAAAATAAACGTGACAAGGCGACGCCGGCCTGACTCCCAACCAGCCAGCCCACTCCAGTCAAAAAGAAGGCAGGAAGGGTCAAGAGGTCACAGACTTGGATAGTTAAAGCCATAAACATCAAAAACATCTGTAAATCTGCCGAACTGCTGCTGTTTCTCTGTCTTGTAATGCCTCGCCATCTTTACAGCTCCTTCTACGTGCAGTGGCTGCTTAGCATCTGGCCAGGCAACGCTGAGGACAGATTCATCCTCATTATCTCAGGCCAAGGCCCATTTCCACTCAAATAGATTGTTTAGAGGTTTATTGTCTTCTCGTTTGTTTATCTAATTACTTGATTATATTCTTTGTTTCCTGGGTTTAAACAGCTTTGTGAGGTATAAGTGAAAAAAAACCCTCCTTCCTTCCTGTCCTCTTCCTCCCCCTCCTTCTTCCGGGATCGCTGCTGTAGAAATTAATCAAACCCCAGGGTTATCATTGTGCAGTCGGCTAATTCCTTCATCATCTGATTTATGCCACTAATGATATGATACTTCCAGAAGGTTCCTCCTCACAGAAAACAGAAGTGACCAGTAAGTCTGAATATAGGCTTATTTATTTGGACTCTGCTTATGCAACTAGACAGGCCATTTCCCTTCTTTCTCTGCACTCTGAGTGGATTCTGTAACTTATCTTGTCTACCCCATCTGATATGACTTTTCAAACACTACCCATCATGTTTACATTTTGGGATCTTTATGCAGTGCATTTGCAGTTGCTGATTCTAACTCATCAGCATTTCCAATTTAAGCTTCTATTCAGCCAGTGAAACTTTAGAAGGTGGGCCAATTTATTTTCCGTATGCATATAAATTGATCCAAGGCATCACCAGAAAGCAGAAGAGAGACACTCAGGAATCTGTTATACTATACGAAGTTATGCTGTACAACTAAGCCTGCATGCTTGCTATAGCAGTGAACCTTTACATGTACAGACCCACACAAACACATTAAAATAAACACAGAAATATGAAGACATCACTTATTTTGGGTTATAATAGCTCCTGGTATATAGCGGAGCCTCTCACTCAGATGCAGACAGAAGCTATAGAGAGCAAATTAATATTGGACTTCTTGTATTTATGTACGGTATGTTATTGTTATTTCAAACCTCCGTTTAAGGAAAAACTAATGTTAGACCCAGGCAGTCGTCTCTAGAGGTTAAAAGCTGAACCAGAAACTGCCATTTCCTTGAATGACTGCTTAAAGCTGAATCCAAAAGTGAGTAAATCTCCTCCTCAAGAGACCCATGTTAACATTCTCAAGCAGAAATAAACATGTTTACAACCTGTTACAACAGCTTTGGTCTCTACAGCCAATTTCCTTGCTCAAGTTCAGTGATTTTTTTTTTACAATTCACTCTTTAAATGTAATTTCAGAATCCAAAAGCATGACGGTGACAACCATGTGCCAAACTGCAGGCTTTTAAAAAGGTGCTACATCCATCTCTTATTATAATTATAAACAGCACATGTCTGGACTTCTTGTCAACTGGCAGTTTTAGATAAATAACAGAATGAAAGTATTTAAGATGCAGTGTGATAAGCTGACTTTTTTTTTAAAGACTATGAAAGCAAATCTTGCATCATGTGTATATATATATATATATATATATATATATATATATATTCCTTCTAAAATAAGCCTCTCATCTTTATCTTTAAATTATTCCTAAACTAAAATTCAATGCTTCTTTTGTGCCATGCGAGCAGAGAATAAGGAAGGATTATGAGGGCAGGGAATTACAGCACCATGCTAAGTTTGAACTTTAAGCAGCGCATAATGTCTGACCTTTAAATTAAATGTTGCCAAGATGGAGTTGATAGAAAAAGTTTCTCCAGAAGGTGAGGCCAGTACAGGCAACACCAGTGTTCATATGAGGGGTTCACTTGTTATCATAGTTAGAGCTGGTTTGTCATCATATCAGCTCAAAACATACTGGGGATGACACGTAATAATTATTTTCCACTGGGGAAAAAAAGTATTGAAATTGCTACAAATAGCCACAAATGATAGATAATCGAGATAAGATCAACAAATAAAGGAGCACTTTCTAAACAAAGAAAGTTCCATGCATAAGCACTTCTCTATTCCAAACAAACCTGATGGAAAATGCATTTTAACCTTTCAAAACCCCCGAGGACCCCAATAGGGGATTTGAGACCAGAATCAGCTCAACTTGAGCCAAAACAGTCATTTTGGAGACCTCTTCTGAGCCGTTACTAAAACTTCTCTCATATTCTTCTGCTTCACTTTAGCAAAATTGGCCTTTGCAGAGATCATGTTAACATATTGTACAATCACTTGAGAGAAATTTACAGCTTCAGCTGCATCATTCATTTAAGTGTTTGTTTAGCTTTTTTAGGCAAGACTAAACCTTTTTTTCTTTTGTGCTGTGCCACCTTCATTTATTTTTTTTATTCAGTAAATTATTTACACATTTTAACATGATTATGACTCCAAAAGTAGTCAAATAGACCCTGTGGTTGTAGCAATATCCTCCTTTAATCATGTGTATGCATTTTTTTAAATCTGAGCCCTAAAAAAACAGGCCCAGGCTCAAAAGGTAACAACACATGCTTGTTCTTCATCATCATCCCCACTTTGCATTTTTACCTTCTCAAAAGCAATCAATCAATCTATGGTGCAATGCAAGTTTTACTTTTTAAAAAAAAAGGAAAAACATGTTTTACATCTTGAGGCAAATGTTAGCGCATAATTGATGTGGTAGCTTTGGATCCCCACAGCTGTCTAACAGCCCCACAACTCCAGCACAACCTCTAACACAACACCACCCCCCCCTTTCCATTTTTTATGCTACCACCCCCACATTCCCAGAAGCCCCGGCAGAGGCCGTGACGGTGGGGCCTTTAGCGGGCAACTTCCTGTGGAGTGCAGGAAACAATTTGATATGGGGATTAGACAGCACGAAGAATAGAGCGAGTGCACATCTACACATAGCACCTCCCTCTGCTGCTAAGCCTTCCTTCCAGGTATACATGCACTGAGTGAGAGAGGCATTGTTTTAAACTCACATAATGTATCTGGTAAACTTGAAATATTTAGGAAAAATAGTGCTTTTCTGCTGCTCATAAAATCAACATGTGTTTCTACTTTCATGAGGACCAACATGCAGCATGGGCAGCATGGTGTAGCAGTGGTTAGCGCTCTGGCCTCACAGCTAGAAGGTCACTGGTTTGAGCCCAGGCTTGGGAGGGTTGTCCAGCGATCTGTGTGGAGTTTGCATGTTCTCCCCATGTATGCGTGGGCTCTCTCTGGCTTCCTCCCACCCAAAAGACATTTTAGGTTAAAAGTTATGGTTACAATGACTGCTTATCATATGGAAGTCTCTTTAGATAAAAGCATCTGCCGAGTGACTCTATAGTATAGAGAATATCACCACTTTGCATTAGGTTAGTCTACATTATAGTTAATTATATAACATACAATCTATTTGATATGTCTTGTGGGTGGGAGGAAGCCAGAGAGAGCCCACGCATACATGGGGAGAACATGCAAACTCCACACAGAAAGATCGCAAAGATCTATGTAAGTCTCTTAGATAAGACAGTTTGTGAACTCTGAACACCATCGAACAGATCTTATTTCAATACAAGTCTAAATGATAGACCAACATCCTGTGCAGTCTGATAATATCCCTTATGCACAAGTGAGAAGCCATATACTATACTGATATGATAAGCAGTCATTTTAACCATAGCTATTGACCTAACATGCATGTCTTGAGGGTGGTAGGAAGTCAGTACCTGGAGATAACCCACGCATACATTGGAAGAACATGCAAACTCCACACAGAAAGGCCACTGGACAACCCTCCCCGCTTGGGCTTGAACTAGCGACCTTCTTGCTGTGAGGCCACAGCGCTAACCACTGTGCACCATGCTGCCCAACCATATGCTGTAAAAAATCCAGTTACGTAAGCTCAATGACAGAAGTATGCAAAACACATGAGGGGAAATGACACAATGCACATTTATCCTATTTTGTGCTTCATACCATTTATTTATGTTACCTTTAGTCTTTAGGCTTCATAGACAACATTCTGTTCACATCATCCCCCAAAAAATATTGATTTATGGAATGAATAGTGATAACACAAATAAAAGCAAACATGAAACATGCACAGGAGTAATTAGGAGATGAGCACTTGGTACTCTCCAAAACAAATACATGTTGAATAATCCTAAAAACCCTGTACTGTGTTGTACTTATCAGCTGCAAGCTGTGTTGTATCCCATACATTCTGCCTTGATGTCCACAAAGATCAGGTTTGATTGGAAGGAGATTTACTGGAAATTGCATGACGTCACCAAATTCCATGAACTGAAGAAAAGGGTAAGTCATGATGCTGTCCCGCCCTATTAAGTGTAAGGCAGGAGTGTCAAAAAGATGTCAAACGGGTATGGTGTGTGAATGCCCACAAAGGCTTTCAGAAGACGTCTACTCCGCAGGAGAGGTCTGTATGGTTGCAACGTATAGGGTTACGTGGGGTTTAGGCAAACTCATTACATAATAATTTCTTTATTTGTAACCCTGCTCTGATCTTAGTAATGAGATGAGGAACATGCGTTTTAAACTATGAACAAAAGAAAAAAGGACTTTTGTCCTACACAAATTATAAACATGGTAAAAATTTAAATAATCATGGCATCTGCTGGGTTTCTCCTCTGGTTGGTTGCTGCTGTTTTAAGTTAAAGATTATTCTAATCATTGAGATAGTTACACTTTCTTTGAGAGTATAGCACATCTGCTGGCACGAACTGGCAATCTGAAACAACAGGAATGAGGGTGAAACCAGTCCGTTGGGTACACTCCCAAAACTCTTAACTACCAATGTAATTATGATTATAGGGTTATTCGGCCATTATAAAAGTGTGATTTAAAGAGAAAAACTAAAAAGTTCATCTTATCTGTAATAACTGAAAAATCAACAAGGCAAGACGAATGACAAAAGGTTACAGCTTAAATCCAGAGAAAAATGTGGTGTATGCGACAATTGTGCACATATTCATACTTGCATATTTATGGCAAACTGGTTGGCAACTTCGATTTATTCAATTTATAGTCCTCATGTGAAAGCTAAAAGATTAGTGAAATTTCCTTTAATCACAGGGTCATGATTTCCAAACAAAGCAGCTGGGAAACGTACACAGAAAACAATCAAGCATCACAAACAACACTAGGGGTCAAGATTAGCTTTAAATATACATTGTATGTACCACTGTACACAAGCTGCTACACAAATAACACTGTAGTGGGCTAAAAAATAAGACAGTAATATGCAAATTATGGGAGGTTTCTTTGCTGTCTACATTAAATAAAAAGTTAAGACAAACTATTGTTAGAGTTTAACTTGGCTATTAATCTGGACTACATCCATGTCTTGACATCCAAGCACAGGATGGGAATCAAGTAATTACCTGATCTATGTTCAACACTGCATTGTTGTGGACCGATATACTTCTGTCTTTCTCTATGGGAGATCATCAAATGTGTAAATACAGCTTAGTTCAGTCTTAAGGGATCATCTTAAAGATCCTTCAGTGGTTATTTTGTAAGTTGATGCTGTGATTCTAAAATCAGGATCCTATTAGAGCAAGGCAAGAGCCAACTCTAGTCCTCAAGGCCCATTGTCCTGCATTTCAATGTTTCCCACTGCAATCATTTGAATGTGAATCAGGTGTGTAGCAGGGAAACATCTAATACATGCAGAATAGTGGGCCTTGAAGATCAGGGTTGGGGGGTGGGTCGCTGCCTTATGTGACTGAGTTGATTTAAACATGCAACAATAGATCGATAACATCTCGCGGCTGGCCTGGGAACGCCTCGGGATCCCCCCAGATGAGCTGGTGAATGTGGCTGGAGAGAGGGAAGTCTGGGCTTCCCTCGTTAGGCTGCTGCCCCCGCGACCCGACCTCAGATAAGCGGTGGAAAATGGATGGATGGATGGATGGAACAACAGAGCATGTGCAGGATGGTAAATTAACTTGTTATAAAGTGCTTTTTCACTCTGAGCACTTTACACTCTACAGCGCATTCACGCATCCACACACACTCACATCCTGATAGGTACATCGGGGGGCAACTTGGGGTTAAGTGCCTTGCCAAATGACAGTCGGGAAGGCCTAGAACCAATCTCACAACCATCTGGTTGAAAGACGACCGCTCTTCCACCAGAGCCACAGCTTCCCCAATACGTCCATCTGAGTCATAATCAGTGTAAAGTATGATTTTGCAAATACTACAATGCTTCCCTGCATTACCTGCATCCATAAAAGTATGACTGTATGTATACAGTCTGGGTTGCTTGATTATGCTGGTATGCTTGGGTTTGGCACAATGATTCATTCATCTCAGCCAGGTTTGTGGGAGCAGGGATACATTGAAAACCCACAGGACTGCGGCCCTTGTGGGATTAGGTTGAATAGCCCTGATCTACACAATAATTATACAAATCAACAGAATATAGGCTGTTCCAACATGCTGCGAATGGGTCATGCAACTAAAGATCAGAGTTTTCATAGGGACAAAAGTGACACTTAAATTCAGTATGAGCAGCACAACGAGTTGATTAGTTTGTGACCCTGAGTTTGGTGGTGGCTGCAGGAGTGATGAGTGATTGATTTCAATCCAGGATCTAATTATGATGTTGAGACACTAATTAAAGTTAGAAAAGTTGTGTCCTTGCTCTTGGGCTTTGGTGACCGCATTCAAAACGTGTCCCAGCATACAAAGCTGGGTCTTTTCACCACAAGAACATGCACAGCATTAAAATGAACCCTGCCCCGTTGTGTCAAGGAAGCAATTGTATAATATATATTTACATAATGGATTTCAGTGATGAAAAACCCAACACGGATTCAAATAAGTTTTAAGAATGAACATTTTGTTGGTCTTTCAGCTCCGTTGAGGCTTACCTTTGTACACAAATGTCATGTCATTTCTCATTAAAATGCATTTGGCTCCCACTGTAGCACTAAATAATCAGCCAAGTCTCTCTACAGAGATGTATCTCCTTGCAGTCCCCATCTCTTCCCCACAGCATATGAGCTGCCTGAACAGGCCTCTGGCTGAAACTGGGCTGGTGGGAAAATAGGGATGTGGTGATTAAGATTGGGCCTATATGACCTCCATGCTAAAAATACTCTGTTTAGTCAAGAGCACAGCCAAGAAATTCTGGACTAGGCAGAGGGGAGAGGGAAAAAAAGACATGTTTTGAGACCAGAGGAGGAGGGGTGTGTGACAGGAAGTCTAAGTTTGTGACTGAAGAAGTGTGTGTTGTCAGCAAGAAATCTTATGAAACAAAGCAAATGATGCTTTCGATTGAACGAAATAATTCTGACCATGAAAATTTGAGATGAAAACAAAAAAAACCCTCCATATAGTGTCCATTTTATAATGTAAACAGGGTCAGTGTGTGATGGTTGACCGGCAAGACAGGCACGCAATTACAAGGGGTCCACTTTTAAACTCTTCTTGCAAACACACTTGTTTCATGGATACATGGCTTCTCACATGCATGCTTGTATTTGCAGACATGAAAGCATTGCTAAACACTGTCCTATTCCACTCATTATTGCCCAATAGCCTACTTGAAAGAAAAAAAAACAAAAGCACCAAGCTTTTTTACTATCAAGAGCTGCCTGAGATAAAGGGAAGACCTCAGCAGATTGAACAAGTGATGAGAAAAAGGAAGCCCTCAAGTGTCATGTCCATTTTGGTACGGGTTGTTCTCTGCCTTGGTCAGGTTATGACAAGGAACTTAACAGGAAAAGGTAAAGTGAAGATGAAAATACAGTGATGATGTAATGTAGAGTGTGAGTGCAGCAGGAGGGATCTAGCAGCATTCTGCAGGTTGAAGGGATGAGAAACACAGGCGTGTCTACCTGAAAAAACATGTCCATCACTGTCACACCAAGTCCGGCAGAGTTCAAACACATTCAGCTAGCAACAAGTATCACTGAACAACTCCAGAAGCCAAGTTACAGATCAGAGTTTACACTTCTTAACATAAAGTTATTACCCTTTCAGGAGAATATATTGCATATGCAAACATAACGATTTTAACTTCTGATGACAGCGCTTCTAAAACTCCTCCAGGGCCAAAATTCAGATCATGGTCAATGTCAAAAATGTCAAAAACTGAGGAAAAGATAAGTGACTTTAAATAACTGGTTCAGATTGTGGACTGGACTACTATATATATCTTGGGACTAAATTCTATTTACAGCTCAAATAGAAACAAATACACAGAAAATTGCCAAACGGCGACTGACAAGATTTCCTGTAACTTGAAAACTCAGTCCACCAAACTGTGAAACTTTTATCACTCTTTCATTGAAAGCCTTTTGCAGGAACTCTTTATTAATCCCCTTTAAGCTTTTTCTGTTTGCTGCTGTAATGACTTGGTAGTAAAGGAATAATACAGCTCGAAGGCTTTTAGTATTCAGCAAAGGAATTTGGCCACAATCTGGGAATAATAAGTGCTTAAGAAAGCAAAAATACTACATAAAATTCTTAATTTCTTTATATATTATCATAAAGAAAACTCCAGATCCCACTAATTCTGGATTAAAATGACTTAATTAAAAGTACTTATTCATTAATTGGTTGTATGGTTTCTTATTTACACTTTAATTTATTGGATTTTTATTATACATTTTTTAATATTCTTTTATGCGAGTAAATATCTTACTTGAAATAAATGTACTTCTGAGTATTTCCTTACTGATCACTGGTCATTGCTGTAGTTGGAATAGCTGTAAATAATAAATAATTTGGATTAAATAAAGTAGTCCGACCTGAACTACTTGTTTGGTTTTGATGGATCATATCGATGTCTGGTGTAGGACCTGTACTCTTCCTGATTTTCAAACACACCGCTCACATAACCTTCGACAGGTACAGACATGGAGAGGTTCCTGATTGGCTGAACTAAAACCAATATGAGCGAGCCATCATGAGGTCAATTTGTGACTTCAGTGCATGGTTAAAAGCAAAAGTACAGTAAAGTGTTCAATTTTAAAAAGTAGCCATTATTTTTTCACAGAAAAAAAAAGAAAAACATGAAAATGCTTTTGAAATGTATTACAGATGTTCCCATATTATGGAGCAAAAGAAAAAGCTTGTAGTGGATTATAATATCTGAGCATCATCAGCCTTATTAATCCATTCAGAAGTTTCAGGACAGACAGATAATCTGTTTTCATGCCGCTTAATCATACAGCGATACAGTTTAAATGAACTGTCCCGTTTTATCCATGTACTGTGCGACATTCCTGATTCAGCCCACAACATTCAGCTGTATTCTTGTAGCCACCCCTCTGTGAACAAAGACAGATTTACACCCCCTTCCCAAACCACATCAAGCCTTGACTAATTGCATATTGCCATGTTAGCCTCAGTTCTGTGTGACAAATTCAGCTCGTTGCCATTAAATCATTTAGTTTTAGTGAGACAGACTAATGTCTCCTTTTTAAGAGTTTAATGCAGTGAAGTTACAAAGAAACCCTGTGCCAGTGCGTGAGACGTGAAAATAAATAGATTTGGCACCACTATCCATACTACATGGTGTTGATCTATCAAAACCCGACCTGTCCTCATTTCAGCTGAACTTCTGGGCGCGTCTTCTCGTTGGCCAGGTAATGACCAAGCACTACACTCTCTAATCTCTGCACTCGGTGTGATGATTACAGCCAGGCTTTTAACACACTCCCTTTTAAACCAGTAGTTAATTATGCCATGTCGCCCAAGGCCACTGCCACTACACTATAGAAACAACACATACACACACACACTCATCAGTGCCACACCTCTTCTGGGAGTGCATTGAGGTATGGCTGAGTCAAGCAGTCCAGTCTTCACTTCTTCCCCCTACTCAAGCCTCTAGAGACCGCATGTCCTGTATGACTGCAGCAAAAAGGCTCGGCTTCAGCTAACCTTGCCACTTCCTAAGGCAGCTCTATTCTTGTTGAGAGCTGTTGCAAAAGCCTTCGTCTATTCATTTGTGGTGTTTGATAGCCCAACAAGCCGAGCTTTGTGACTCACGGCCTGTGAGTCGGCAGATGTACAGTAGAGACTGTGGATGAGGGAACAGGGGTGGGGGTGATAAGGGCATGATGCCAGAGATAGAGTGAAGCAGAGCCTGGCTGCATCACTGTCTGAGATCACAGCCATGCACCAATAGTCTGGATCAAGCCCTCCAAGAATCACGCCTTTTCACTGTCACCAGCCAAAGCTTTTATAGGATGTGACCAGCTGATTTATCCATTTATCTTTTACCCTTCTGGGAATTGTAACTAACATGAATGAATCATCTTCAAACTGTCTGCATTTACTGATGTGGAAGCTGGTCAGTGTGATCAGTCACAAACTCCTCCAGTTAGGGTAACATATTGCTGGCAAATGCAACCAAAACACAGCAGTGTGGTAAATTTTTTGCATTGTAAAACACAGACAGTTAAGAGTGTAACTGGTAATAATAACTTAACATCTGTAGCACTGCCAGAGAATAAATAAAGAATCAATCAGAGGAAGTACACCAGCAAAAGAGGGAACAATTACTTCCTAAAACATTTTTAGTTCTTTTTCAATTTCCTTACCCATTTGTTCCATTGGCTGTGCAAGTTGGCTGAGAAGCAATCACCTCTGCTGGAGTCTGTCAATAGAAGAGAAAAACATACATTAAATAGTTGATAATGCAACACATTAGTCTGTCCTTACAACTGTCCTCGGGTTGGAGAGCCCTCTCAATGGTTTGCCTTCAGTGGCCATGTTATAGAAGAGCATGCAGTTGTTCCTGGCAGTCTCAGCACATAGCTGCACTGTTTCTGTAATGCTTGGCTTTCACTTGCAAGGGGTAAGCTGGTGGAGAGAAAAATGGCATGCAAAACAGGCCAATTTAGTGTAAGAGCTCAGAACAGAGGGATCTTTTATGCTACAGCTGCATGCACCCCAATCTTCACACCCCAGAAAGCTTTAACTCAAACTGGTCATTTTTCTAAGGTTAACCTCAAAATAACCTCAGCTTTTTGAGACGGCACTCATAACAGAACCAACCGCCTGCCTTCATCTGTTCACTCCACAAGCAAATGGAGACAGGTTGTGTGCTTGACAAAAAGACCTGTGGAGAGGATGTATATAAATAGCACTTTCTCTAGAATATTTTCTCTTTTACTAATGATGATTACATGATGAACAGAGCTGCCATTCTTTATCAAAAGGAGATACAGATAACCTGCTACACTCATTTTTAAAAATAGCAATAAGTGGCAACTAGGTGTTTAAACAAGGGTGCCACAGGCAGACCCCGCCCAAAAAAAGAGAAGAAGAAAATAAAAAAAGGAACATTTTATTTCAGGGTTCCCCTCTTAAGCAGAATGTAGGAAAGGATGTGTCCTTTCACAGTGCTGCAGTTCCTAGATTCCCAACCTGACCTTGGAAAACCCCATCAGACATCAGAGCTTTCCTTTGCGTAGTTTGGACCAATTCCCTGGTGTGCAGAGCAGCACTGTGTGTCCCCGTGGCCTGGCTTGTTGTCTCTGCGAACCACAGCCTTGAGCCAGCTCCTGCGGCTGCCCCGGCCCAACTCGGCCTACCTGAAACACTATCCAGGTCAGCTCTGGGCCCCTCACAGATCACACACCACACTTTACTACTGGGCAAACTATCCTAACTATAGCCAGTGCCCTGCAAAAACAGGCCACTGCTTCTTTTTAGATGCCTCAAAAATAACAAAGAAAATATAAAGTGCAGATTTATAGGCCAGTATTATTACTCCTGTGTGTAATAAACATACGGCAGATGGACTGCGAAGCAAATGAGGAAATGATTAAGGTTTGGATAATGAAATTTCATTAATGTTTAACTCAGGGGAGGTTTTGTAAATGCCAAACCAGACAGGCAAGAATAACTGAACAGTCTCATAAGATGACTTATGTGTGGATGAGGGCACGTATGGTAATTCTCTACCCCTGCCTGCAACCATACAGTAAACGATTTAGCCAAGCCAACAGCCCCAGAGAAGGAAACTCAGACAGCCATGACTAAAAATAACAAATCAACATTAATAACATTAACAGAGGAAAAGCTATAATTTTATCATGTAAACTTATTAAATGACCGATAAACTAATGGACAGGTAGATGAAGTCGGAAAATCTTAAAGTCATTCTCCAGAAATGTGACAATTTTACAGAAAAACAGCCGTCCGGTACAGTTAATGGGCTGTGGGATGAGAAACAAGGATAGCGTGCAATGCAGAGCCTTGGCAAAAGATTTCCCTTTGGATGGGCAGAGGATGAATCACTCCAGACTAGAAGAGAGCATGGAGGGAAAGAGGGAAAGATGCCGTGATGTGTTCGTTCCGAAGCTGACTTCCGTTCTCGCTTTCCCCAGTCTACTCCCTCTCTTTCTCTCTCCCTTCAGCTCTCCTGGGAGGCTGAGTAACCAGGAGGAAATGCTTGGGCTCAGCTAGTGTCGGCCTGAAGACCAGATGTGTGGCCTGGAGGTGGTGAGGCAGAGACTCAACGGAAACCAAATATAAACCAGCGTACCGTGACACCTCTGTAAGTAGAGGCCAGTAGTGATGGTTAATGAGACCCACTCTCACCAGAGCTGGACTGAGCTGTGAACCTCAAACTGCATGGGTCTACACACTCTGCGGTAGTAGTTTATTGGTAAATGTGACTTAACGTTACATAAAAAGCTGAGTAAAAGTTTGAATAGAAACACTGAACGTAGAGTGAATGATGGATGTCCTGTCCTAAAATCCGTGCCAAGCTGTCCCAACACTAGAGGCATTCAGCTCAGTGACTGTTTGGGCAGCTGCTGAGGAGCAGTTTCTTTGAATGAGGACGGTAAACATGAAGGGGAAAGGTTCTGACATGGCCTTGTGCTCTTAAGTGCCAAACCTACACAAGCATCAGCGCTGACTCATAATTCCAACCAATGTAAGAAGAGTCCTGGCGAAGAACAGTGTGTCGCCTCTATCTGGCACCCTGGATGCCACACATCATGAAATCCAGTAGCAGCAGGTTGGAAAACAATATAAGCTTGTGGGGAGAATTTTGGATGTCTCAAGGAGGGACTCCACCAGTTGTGGGCCATTGTGGTCATACCTGGACAGAGGCCTGCTAAATGGAGTATTTCAAGTGTTATGAAGCTCAAAGGAAACTCATCCACCAGGGGGTGCGGCGTGAAAATCTCAACTGGTCAAGCTCGGGATGAAATGAAACCAAGTAAACGATGGAGTGAAGCTTCAAGCGGCTTTTCCTGGAAATGATTGCAGACCATCTTCAACCCTAGATCCTCCCCCACCCCCCTTCCGTGGAAAGCCAAATCAGATCTATATATTCTTAGAATAGAGGCTCCATAGAAGGCAGCCATTTACAATGGCTTAGGATTTATCAGCTAATGATATTGACTTAGTGGGGTGCAGCCGTGTCCTTGATTAGTCGCAAAGCATCAACTACTGGCACAGCGTTACGAAGCCCTGCACAAACCAGTGACACAGAAATAGGATTTGCTAAAGCACATCAAGTCAAGTGCATGCATTAAGGAATCAATAATCAATATCTCTCTTACACCTATTTGTATGTATCATACGGAAAATAGCCCTTTTGAACAAAAATAATGCCTCACTGCCCTTGATTTCTTAACAAAACATCTTTAATTATGACTATGAAGCAGTGACTTCCATTTAGAATTAATCTGATTATCAGAACAAGCCACATGACAGAAAATAGATATAAATCACAAACATTAATGGAGGCAAGGTATGATTTTATAACTCGAGACAAGTCAATTAATAATTATGAATATTTCCAGGCCTTAGACATTAGAGGAAAGGGCTTTTATATGTGATGTAACAGCTTGATGTGTAAAGGCAGATCTAAAGTCTAAATCCTTAATTTGTGGGAGACATCCATTTTAAAATCCTAATTAAGCCAAAGAAGCTACAATCAGCCAAGTATTTCTAAGACTGACAGGTTTCCAATGCTCACCAATTGTCATCTCAGGGTAATGTAAAGTTATGTCAGTTCAGGAATGTGTCATGTTCTGCTTTTATTCACCCTGTTTTTGGAGACAGAGGTGTCAAACTCCAATCCTCGAGAGCCGGTATCTGGCAGGTTTTTGCTGTCTCCTACACACCTGACTGAAATAAATACATAGCTTGACAATAACCTGTTGGATCCATCTGATTTGCATCTGGTGCATTAGTGCAGGGAAACAACAAAACCTGCTTGATACCGGCCCTCGAGGACTGGAGTTGGACATCCCTACTTTATAACACAGAAAGAAACAGAATATTGTAAGGGTACAAACATAGGACAGGGTGTTAAAGCATGGAATGACACAAGAAACAAAAATGCTGTAATAACAGGCAACATAACAGGACCTGTTTTTTGTGCAATATTTCATCAGATCATGCTGTTGCAACTGTCATCGGGGCAGCACTTTGTTCAGCAGGCTTGGCTCAATATACAGCAATGAGAACATATGATCAACAACACTAAATATCATTACAACGTCTTTCAGTTTCTCAACAGCTGCTCATGGAATCAAAGGCAATTATCACCCAATTATCAGCCAAAGACTTTTGAGAAAATAAATAAATTTGGGGAACTTTTCTGACAGCTAGATGGGTTGTTGGATTTTAATGAGCTGTGATGCTTGAGTCAGATTAGCAAACAGATCATTCTTTTCTTTTTCTTCTAATCTTTTACCATCTAACTGCACGGGTCATTCAATAAACACTAAACCAAACCACCAAGGTGAGAACAGGTTGCATTGTCAAGAGTGATTCGGGATGGTTACGGGAAAAGAAAATCCTCTGTATCCAACTTTAAAAGGTAATCCCCACAGGGATATGTTGCAATGATCAAGTATTGATTGAAGATTATAAAGCACAGTTGGGTTCCGCTTTGCATCAATGGCCAGCCAGATGGTACATTATGAGCTAGATAGACAGCTATATGGACTAACACCTCACTGAAGCCCCGAGGAACAGATGTTGCTCTTATCTGGGGGTTGTTGGTACTGTTAGGACTTTTGTTGAGCCAATAACTGTGCAAACTTATCTGTCCCCAACGTTTTCATGCAAATTTCAGTGCTGACATACGCGTTGGTTGCAAGCACACAAAGGGGTGATAAATAGAAAAGCAGGATATGCAAGTTGTGACTGAAGGCGTCATTACTTTCAGTTATGAAGCCTCATTTCAGCAGGATAATCTAATATCTATGATGCCCCCAAAACACAAGAGACACATTTGAATTTGCTTGCAAAGATTATCAAAATAAACAAAAAGCTGATCTTTAAAGGAGTAAGTGTGATTTTTTTTGTTTGTGTGTAGGGGGATCACAAAGTCCTATCACATCGGCTATTTGTGGGTGACTTTTTCTAAGACACTGTACATATGTACATGTATATTGAGTAATACAGAAAGAGCCTACCTCATTTTGAGGCAACAATGCCCCCCTTACATGCAAGTGGACAATGCTGAACTCTCTGTGCCTGATCAGATGACTATCATTACAGAGGAGACAAGGCAACAGTCTTATTTGCAATCGAGCAGATGGAGGCCAAATACACAAGATCAGTTCAACTTACAGTTTTACACCATGACTGTGCTCAGTGTTGCCCAAGCCCCAAACCATGCAAACCACCACCAAATGATAAAAGGTTTGCACTTAGCAAATCTGACTCCCACGAGGTTAAGAGCATGCATACTCATGTGAGCTGTGCAGTCTGTCACTATAAAGAAACAATCTTAAGAGCAAAGGTTGCGTGTTTTATCACACCTTGAAATTCCAATATTTACTGTTGAATGGTAATCATTTTCAAATCAAGGTCTGTGAGCATAACTGTTATAACAACCTCGCATTCTGCATCTCTCAAAGTCCAAATATAGTGGCCAAGACAAACTAAGCACATTATGGTCATTTGAAATGGAAGCTTAATGAATTATGTTTGTTTGAAGCGTTGGTGCGCAGGAAATAGTGCATGCGGAGAGATTTTACCCGTCCATTGGGAGTCAAGTCCTCCTTGTTGCGCAATTCAAAAGACTCTTCCTCTTCTTTCTCCCCATAGTCCCGTCCCAGCAAACTGAAGCCCTGCCTGCAGCACAAAAACCACCAAACTCCTTGCAAAGGCATTCAAATCAGGTTAAATGTGTCGTTTTCTGATACCCAGGTCGGTGGATTCAATGTTCACGCCGCAAGTGAGTCCAAGAGAGTGAGAGCATACAGTGTACCCTCTCCATAGATATCCAACGAGGGGGAGGAAGGAAAGCATAAGCGTATTCTCCCCTTGTATGTCAGTGAAAATATGAAATGTCTTGGAAATGTAAGGTAGACATATTCCAAACACAGCGAAATGATTTAAAGGAAATCTTTCTACAAGTCTCCAGTTGTTTCGTTTCACAACATTTCTGTACTTCACCAGACCGACAAAAAAGAGTCAAAAACCTCAACTACATCCAGGTGTATCTGACAGGAGCGTGAATATATCCTACGCAGATGAGGTTTGTAACGTGAGAGTGAAGCACAGATCTTGCCAGGCAGGCTGACTTGTAGTTTGAACAAAAGCGTGCTGCAGCTGGGTCAGGATGAAGCCACGCCCACTGACCTCGGGTCTGACTGATGATTGGTCAGATGCAGACACTCCCCAGATGGACACGCCCATCCACGCTGACAGATTATCTATCACGCGTCCAGCGGTAGATATGTCAGTTTCATGAGGAGCCTATTTCTTTAATCGCACCAAATCTGCAGTGAGGAGTCGTACAGTACAACACAGAGTACAGACAGTGTTTAAAAATAGCCAGCTATATTTTTATTTGCTTTTTAAAAATTCACTTCTGTACATTGGGGTAAATGGTGATGTTGGGGGTGGAAGAGGAGGGAAAACTGACCCTGTGTCCAAACCTCTCCGCAGAAATAATTACCAAATCCTTTCTGCTTTGTCCAGGTGTGCTTTTACTAAGCTATGTGAGCTTTAGTGTACCTGTTGACTTAAGTCCTTCTGATGACTTGGTTTTGTGTTGCATTCACTACTGGTAGTTTGTCTATACTTATACAAAATCTGTAAGGATGAGAAGATCAGGAATTGTGGACATAAACGCATATAAGCTTCTTCTGATAATCACAATATAAAGAAAAGCATAAAGCAACAAGCTTTTGGCTGTGACTGTCCCATTTATTCCTCTCCAACTTTGCACAGTCCACAAAGATGCTGCACAAGACATGTCAACTGCTCCTACTGGAGCTTATTTCTCCTTATTATTCCTTCATTTCCCCTCTCTGCTCCATGCAGACTCCCCAAAAACATCTCAGTCAGCTGGCTTTAACCCATTCCTCACCAAGGAACGCTTTCTTCTTCTGCAATTTGATTTGTACTATGCTGTAATTCATATTGTGAATCAATAAAGAGGCTCATGGATGCACCTCATGGATGGGGGAGCACATACCATTATGGACAGCTAGCTTGACCACTCCTCACCCATCACAGACGGACACACAAAAACAAATACCCTATATTGAACATAAATGTTATTTAAAAAAAGGCTGTATGTACAGTATTATAAAAGAGATTGCACATACTGGTATGAAAAACAGAAGTTTTTTTTGCTGAAACTACACCAGCCGCTTTCCATCTCTGTGTCATGCTGCAGGCCAGAGCCTCCCTGTCCTCCCCCATATCCCAAAACAATACGCTTGGGGCCCCTGCTCCCACAGACCTGAAGGAACATATGTTTTATTTTTAGAGCTCACTCCCTCAGCCCACACCAGTAAAGTAAAGTTTAAAAAAAAAGAAAGGAAAAGAAAAGCCCTCCCTCCATATATGGTTTCTGAGTCAGTGCAAGTCTTCAAATATCAGTAAAACGTATTATCCTCTGAATATTTCCTTTTTTAACTTGGTGCAGGATGAAACACCTGGAGAAACAGCTGCATTTTCATTTATCTTCCAACCTTTGTCCAAGTCTTTCAGTCTCTTTCACTGTATTTCTCCACCCCCTCTTTCCAAGAGATGACACATGATTCTCGATTAGCACAAAAACACACACACAGACACACATTTGGGTGCACGCAACATAACCTGATACACTGTGTCGGGGTGAGGCACCAGATCAGGAGTATAGGGCAGATAATTTGGTTGAGCTCCCAGTATGAACACGAGCCAGAGTGGCTGCCGGTCTCAACATAGAGGAGAAGGAAGTGGGGAAGCTGGTACAAAAGAGAAGTTAATGAAGACTTATGATGGGATGTTGCAGCTAAAATGTGTGATTTTGCAATAAATCATTTGAGGATCATGTTATTACTTTTTTTTGCAGCAGAAGAAGAACAAAATTGTACCAAACCCTCCACATCACCCCAACTTCCTGTCCCACTACCTTTCACAGCACTGTCTGTTGAAGCTGGCTGGCATGTGGCGTTTTCCAGCAGACGTATAGACACAAACAGCGTATGTCAGCTTGATCAGAGACAGAGCCCAGAGGAGTGCTTTCCCCTTCACCCTTTCTCTGTGTTTCTCTGTATCCTGTTTGAGTTCCTGCCTCTGGGATCCAGTTACACTGCAGCCCTCATCACAACCAGACTCACATGTCAGTGAACCAAACAGATTTGGACCTGAGAGGAAGATGCAAAGTCTGGACAGCCAAGGGTAATTTCTTTTGAATATTTTCTTAGGGATAGTTGTGGGCTCTAAAAAGTAGTGTAGAGGTTTCAGCTATTGCGACTTTGCTTTGATAAGATGAAGAGAAAAGCTCCATTAAGCTGATTTTGTCTTTAGCGACGCATCTCTTCTTCAGAAGTCAGGTCCAAGGTGAAAATTTATCTGTGACAACCCCAAACTAGGCATTTAAGAGAGGAACTGGCTCGCCATGACCCTCACCTATGACTCAGACAGGATTTCCTTCCTGATAAGTTAAGTGTTAAATCTAACCCTCATCCTGCTGGGGCAACACCCCTCTAACACCAGTCCAGTGTGTTTAAGTCTAACCAAAGTTTAGGCTAAAGAGTTAGTGAACAGAGGACTGCTCTGTGATGGCTGTTGGCCCATGTAATGAGATAAGGCTCCTGTGAAGCTCTTTAACTACCACAACACTTGACCTAAAGCTCCCACTGTGAAACATCCAGCTGTGCAAAATGATGTTTTCTGACAGGCAAAGATTTTATGTAAAAAAAAAATAAGAAAAAATAATTATGTCAATCAAATATATAATCAGGTTATTGGAAATATCTGTTCTCCTATTAGTTTTAAATAAAACTACAGACCTAAGGATTTCTCTGCACATAACTGAGCTTACAACTACACCATGATCATCTGTCTTCCTGTTCTGCTGGCTTAGAGACAGTAGCATAAGGGACACCACAGAGAGGGAGGTGTTTGTAACCCTGACACTGGGTACATCTGTTCATGGAGACTGTGACATACTTGATCATACTGGCGGTAAGGCAAGTGAGGGAAACCGTTTCCAGCTGAACTTGTGACCCTCTCGCCCCAGTTAACCCCTCACATTCCCCATTTCCCCTGCTTGCCGAGCTATATTACAGTGACCCATGGCAATCCAGACTTTTGTAGGCTGGCGCAGCCTGTCAATAGATAAACTAACTGCCTGCAGGACTTGTGCAATGGATGAATAATGTGCTGCAATGAGATCTCTCAGGTTTTAAGAGACAGTGATATTCTATATCTGGAGCATCTGTTGTGAACACCATTACACCATGGATCCATTATTGTGTAGATTAGTTTGACTAAAAATGAGACTGGAAAATGCATAAAGAGGGACACTGATCTTTCAAGTCATTTTAAAAAGCCTGTGTACTGTTTATCCCAATCTGTTTAAAATATGTGGGCTGTAACTTGCAAAAAATTCATGACAGTGAGAAATGTTGTATTATAAAACCTGAAAAGTATATGCAATTGATATTTTGAAATGCCAAGATCATTATCAGTTACATCTATGAAATAAAAGGAGTTACACAGTCTTTACCAGCTCTGGACTGTAATCAGCCCACTTGGAATTTTAAAAGCAAACATTCCCCTGAAAAAAACAATAATAGTAGTAGACACAAAGCCAGAAGCTTGTTATCTTAAACTGGCATCAAAAGCAGGGTGAGGAGGAGCTGTACAACCACAATCAAACAGGGAGAAAGATACGAGACTGATAAAGATGAACAGTCAACCAGAACAGCAAGGGGAGCTGCAATTTGAACAATAGACACAACAACTGATATTACAAACAAACAACTGATATATGGACACATTTGGCCTCGTACATTCACATGAAAGAAGAGGTAAAAAGCTGATAAGTCTTTCTAAAACAATAAAGTCTGATGCATCCTTTGTTCTAGGTAATAGTTAACACTTAACATCAAGCAGTTCTTCTGTGTTCAAGTACATTGCTCTTATTATTACAAACCTTCATGTATTATAACATGCTTTAGGCAGTTCAAGTGAAACAAATTTATGATTAACTTCAGGGTCAAAAGTGTTGTTGGTTGCTGTGCTGCAGGTTAAACACTGAAAGTCAGAGTGAGGCGGAAGATAATGTATTGACAGTTAGCGAGGCTGGGCAGAGAGCCAGAGTCCTTCAGTTATTTTTAGGATGCTGAGTGTGTGAAAGAACACTAAATGCAGAATTGATGACACACTGCCAAAATCAGAACCTGTGTAGGATTAGTTGTGTCTATGTGCACTTGCAACTGTCTGTGTGTTTGTGTATGCACATGTGCAAAAATGTTCCTTGGCACAATGATATGGGTATACACATGCATTCAATGCAAGGAATGTAGAAGCGAGTGTGTGTATTTATGTGGGCATAGTAAAAGTGATAAGTGCTCTCTAAGGAGGCCTCCAAAAAGATTTCCAGTATCATACAGAACGGCACCTATGCTGGTGGTAGAGTTAGTTCTGTACATTGTGTGGTGTTGCCCTTGTTCCCCGTGTTTAGATATCAGCCTTGGGAGCAGCTTTTACCAGTGCAAGCAGTATAATTACTGAATATGGAAAAAGTACCCACTGCTTTACTTCAGTCTGGGTAGCAGCCCTTCACAAAGCAACTGAGTAAACTTCTCCTGCTTTGGTCCAGTTTGAAAGTGTGTGTATCTGTGTGTCTTCACAGACAAACCCACTTCACAACAGAATAATGCACTCCAGTGATCTTCTACACTTCAAACCTTTGCTGCAAAGATAAAGTTTCAAAGCAAGAATCAGGACAGCAAAACTCAATCTAAGCATTTTTCCTGATAGATATCTTGTTGGAGCTGTCTTTTCTATTTTAGTCAGTCTAACTTGCAGGACAGTTGTGGGTCTTTGGTTGGATTCTGTTTACTATCAAAATACAGGCTTTAATGGAAATATGGAGGAGACTTAACTTAAAAGGGTTTAGGATATGTTGTATATTCACAACACATCTGCACTAGTTTATAATTAACATTGTGTGATGTTACAAAGATTTTAGTCTAAGATTATGTGAACATTAATCAAGTTATAATGGAAATGGCTAACAGTTTTAGTTTTGCTCCATTGAACTGTTGTGTAGTGATAATTAAACATCATACATAAAGAAGATTAGATTACCCTTTTTTATTTAATAAAAAGTGTTTGTTTCTCTGTAAAATGTGTGTGGTTGTATGTTCATGCCTGTGTGTTGTCTCATGTTTCCTTCAGGGCTTGATCCAGGCTGTTGCTAGGTGCCGTGACCTCCAAGAGCAACATTTAGAGAGGGTGAACCCTGCAAAGAGGAAAAGGGCTGTATTTTATTTCTGCACCTCCCCCAACCTCACACACATACTGTACATCACACACTCCCCCAGGATCTGGCCTGTGGCTAGACTTGTTCACTAATGGTTCATCAATATGAACAATATCTATTCTGATCATGTCTAATGTTCTCATTCTCTATCCCTTAACCAGGTAAGAGAGATTTTTCTTTTATGATATGTGATGATGAAGGTTTTAGTCTTAAAACTATTCATATTGCACATTGAGAAAGCTTTTCTTTCTTTTAGCTGCCCATCAAAAGCCCAAACCCCCACCCCACCTGCAGGCTACAAATGGAGTGGGGCCCAGTATTGAGGGGACAAACTGTTCTTTAACCTTTCTGCCAACAGTACTTTACTGGAGTGCAACTTCAAGGAACTAAGCTGGGGAGAAAGTGGATACAGTTTGCATGTGTAGCCAAACATCTCAGAAACTGCATCCATGACAAAGAGGTAGGTGGAACCTTTAAGAAAAGCAGGCCTCATGCCATGCTGTGATCTTTGGCACAATTCCAGCCAAAATAAACAGAACCAGTCAACTGTCACTTTGTGAACATTATGAAACACAATATTATATGAAAGTCGTTATATTGTGAACAATAATAAAACTCCTTCTCATTGAAACTCTTGGCAAATTATTTCCACTGCACACACTACTGTTTATCCAACCTAGCCAACCTCATACTTTGTCACTTGGCGCAACCCTTTTCAACTTCACTCATCATCTTCCCAGCTGCAGCTGTCATTAGCTAGAGTCAGCAGTTCACTTCAAACAAAGCCTGAAGCAGAGCAACAAAAGAGAGAAGACAGTGGGCAAACAAACTGGGAGGCAGACTAAATAACTGTGGCTTGTTTGCTACGTGAGGAAAACACAATCAAGTTGTGTGTGCACCACTGGATGAAAGTCTATGTGTGCACTCGTGTTGGCAGCAAACATATGAAACAAAAGTGTCTCAGCTCCATTCGTCTCCAGTAGGCTCCAGCTGCTGTCGTATTTAAACCTATTGCAGGTGGCTAAGCGGTAGTCTTTGTGGAACTGTCGTTATTTTTATATCTATGTGGGCGTATGTCTACATTAACATGAATTTACATGTCTGTCTGTAAAGCTGGTTGAGCATTACAATAAAACAAGTAAAAATAAACCAAAACTCTAAAATAAAGAAATGCTAAAATGTAAATAATCCATGACATAAAACCAAATCTCAATGGAATTATGTGGCTTATTGAAAGTTGTCAACAACAGTTAAATTTCTAACTTATTACGAGTTATTCGAGTCAAAAGCTCCCATCCCAAGAGATGTGAAAGCCACGGTCCAAATGAGCCTTGCTAATTGGCTAAAGAGTACACACTGAATCAGGAGCCCACTGTCTTTAATCATATTCATGGCAAAGTCTGTATTATCTTGAAAGTGTAGAAGATGACATGCTATTTTCTAAAGATGTATAATTGCAGAAAGATAAATGTTATAGTTTTTATTTCAGTTTTCTGTTTTGTCTGTCACAAGATGATAGATTTTAAATGTTTTCTTACGTTTTCATGTCCAAAATGAACAGCGTAACAGTACAAAAGTAAGTTAAACCATTTACCATAGCTGACACAGTAAACTCACTGATTAGATTTAACATAGTTTGTTAGATGTTAGTTTGACATGTTTTTCCATTAAATCTAATATGAATGTATGTCCAAACGTTTGATTGGTACAGTAGATGAAACTAGAAGTTAGATTTAGTTCATCCTTACAAAACTTGTTCTTATGGCAAGAAGAAGCCACAAGCTAACAAGCAGAGACTGCTAGCAAATGGAGATGTATGTATTCTACAGTAGAAAAGGTAGACATAATTAATATACATTGTTTCTGAGCTTAAGAATAACTACTTTAGCCCCTTTTGAACAGTAGTCAGACTAATTCTTTATGTTTTTGTGCCAAGCCAAAGTCCATCCATCCATCCATTTTCAACCGCTTTATCCCAGAGCGGGGTCGCGGGGGGGCTGGAGCCAATCCCAGCTG
>JBAMHV010000022.1:16193380-16240154 GCA_037177535.1 Pseudomugil gertrudae
AGCCTATCCCCAAGGTGCATGTCTTTGGACTGTGGGAGGAAGCCGGAGTACCTGGAGAGAACCCACGCTAACACGGGAAGAACATGCAAACTCCACACAGAAAGGTGGTTGGACCTCCCCCAGCCAAGGCTCGAACCAGCAACCTTCTTGCTGTGAGGCCACAGTGTTAACCAACCCAGCCCATTTTGCCATCCATGTTGAAAAATTTGTGAATTCTCAATATATGTTTAATATTTCAGACATATTAACAGTTAATTAATTACCTCATTGATAAAGATTGACAAATTCAGATAACATTATATCTGTTTTGGTCATATCTGTGTCTCTCAGGCAGCAGCGGCTGGTCTCCTTCCCCCAGGGACAGGCAACCATGGCTACAGGTAGACCTGGGCAGGAAGTACAGACTACGAGCGATCGCCACCCAGGGGACCTTCAACTCATATGACTGGGTGACCAAGTACACCCTTCTCTATGGAGACAGGCCAGATTCCTGGACACCATACATCATGAAAGGAGGCAACTCTGTAGGTGTTACTGGGCCATAATGGTAGGGGAGGGTTAAGGACCATAACAGGGTTTAACAAGCTAAACGTAATCTCCATAGTTGTGTTTAGATGAATAGAATGATCCATTTTATTAATTGTTGCTGGTGCTGAAACAAAGGAGGCACAACATGTTATCTTTCTCACCAGTGACCAAGCTAATCTCATCACCGATTCTTCTTCTGTCTCCTAATAAGGCTTTATCAGTAGATCACTTACTCAATAACTTTCTGTCTTTCCCTTGTATATCATTTTTATAGACAATGCCTGGTAACTGGAACTATTATCAGGTGAAGAGGAACGTCTTCCATTATGCCTTTACTGCTAAACACATTCGTCTGCTACCTCTGGCCTGGAATACAGAAAACGGAGGGAAGATTGGTGTGAGACTGGAGCTCTTTGGCTGCTCTTATGGTAAAAAGAAGCGATTTTTGCTGCGCTATTAAGCAGGTTTTGCATTCATAGAACATTTAAAATTCCAATGTAACCTCAGCAGTTTCTCCCTACTTGATAAAATTCTACTTTTGATACCCCCGAATGAAAAAAGATTATAATCAAGATAATCAGACTTGTACAAGAAGCTCAAATGTTGAATCAATCTCAGATCTAAAAATAAGTTTGACATTTTGTTCTCTGTTGCAGATTCCTATGTCCTACAATATAATGGAGATGACTCAGTGGTCTACATGTACCCTGGGAAAAGATCTCGCACACTGCATGACCACATTGCCATAAACTTCAAGACTCTGGAGCAGGATGGTCTGCTGCTGCACAGTGAGGGCATTCAAGGGGATCTCTTCACCTTGGAGCTGAAAAAAGGCCGTCTTTACCTTCACATCAGCCTTGGTAAAGCTCAAGTCTAAATTATGAGAAAATTGTGTTCTAGTTTAAAGAAATTATGATGAGATTAGAAATTAAAATTAGAGAGTAACCAGCAAGTGGAAACCTTGGTCTTGCCTGGAGAAATGGCATCAATGTTTTGTGAAAAATACAAGAGTTTCTCAAAGCTAAGCCCAATAAAAGCACTTACTTTTGTTTTCTAGGAAGCAGTGTTGTTCACAAAGTTAATGGTCGAACCACACTGACTGCAGGAAGCCTCCTCGATAATCTCCACTGGCATTATGTCACTATCAAGCGCTACGGTCGACAAGTCAACTTTACAGTGGACAGCCAGACAGTGACAGCTATTTGTAATGGAGAATTTACTCACTTGGATCTAGATACACAGGTAATTTAATGTTTGAGATTATGGATGTGAATGTGGGACAGCGCTCCGAGTTTATGAGCCTGACTGACTGTCTTAACTACCTGCCACTTAGATTTATGTAGGAGGAGTAATAGAGAAAAACATGCCTCACCTCCCAACCACTCCAAATTTCCGAGGCTGCTTGGAAAATGTCTTCATTAATGGAATCAATGTCATCGATAAAGCCAAAAGAGAAGAACCTGATATCCGCATTCCTCGAAAGGTAAGGCCTTGTAATAATCACATGCCTCATTTAACAGCAGTATATTATTAAGGTCCTCACATTCAGTGTGTTCACAGAGCAATCACAAGTGATGCCAGTTGTGTCATTGTGGCTATTGTGGGTCTAATTACCCTTTCTTTGTAGAAAAACATGCACTTTGCCTGCCGTGACATTCTCCTCAAGCCAATGACTTTTGCCGGACCCAACAACTACCTGCAAGTGCCGGGCTTCTTCAGGAGACCTCGCATGTTTGTTAAGTTCAAGTTCCGCTCTTGGGACTACACAGGGCTGCTGATGTTTACGCGTTTTGCTGATGACCTGGGTGCCCTTGAGCTGGGTCTGAGTGAAGGTCAGATCAATGTAACTATATTCCAGCCAGACAAGAAGAAACTCCAGTTTGCTGCAGGTGAGGTTCTGGCAGTAAATATGATGTGATTGGCATTCACACAACCTTTAGCCTTTTGTTTGACCGTTTGCTCAGCTTAAATGTTCTAAACTAAGGCTCACACGTTTGGGGCATCAGACAGTGGATCTTTTATTTTGCAACATATGGCTTTTTTTACTTTAGGATACAGGCTAAATGATGGATACTGGCATTCAGTGGATTTGGCAGCCAGGGATAACTTGCTGACTCTCACAATTGATGAGGAAGAGGCCTCGCCACTCAAGATCACCAATCCCTTCACCATCCGAACTGGGGACCGCTACTTTTTTGGAGGTGAGGTGATAACGTAACCATTTAAGGCCTGACCCATGAAAAAATAGTAAGAAAAGAAACTTCTTTTAATATGAGGTCCTTTAACAAAATTAAAAAACTCTCTCATGAACCTGGATTAGATTAACCACGAATTAATGAATGTATGTTTAGGGTTTAAAACAAGGTGTCAAAACTATTATAGTGTAATCTGTTGCTTTGTGGTATCTCTTGAGGACAGACGATAAGTATCAAGTTGTGTTCAGTAGGACTTTAGGCAAAGTTTTTTCCCATAAAGTGATTCAGAAGGTGTCAGAAACTCTTTGCATTGCAACCTGATGAGTTTGGTTTGTTTGGTTTCTTGAAGCTCGAATGTCCTAAAAAATTGCTTTTCTTTATTCAGGTTGCCCAAAAACCAATAACACGATAAGAAAATGTGAGACCAAGCTGAATCGTTTCCATGGCTGTATGCAACACATCTTTATAGACAACGAACAGCTTGACATTGACATAATTCTGCAGCGACAGTGGGGAAGATATTCTGAGCTGTTGTTGGGTACATGTGGGATCACTGATAGGTAGGAAAAGCATCATCTTTCTGTCTCATTTTTGTCCTTAATCATTAGTGCAGCATTGTAATAATGATATTTACCAGTAAAATGTAGATTTAGGTTCAAAAGCACCGAGGACAGACTAATGAAACAAAGAATTTGACACAAATGATAAACTTGCATGCACTTTACTTACAGATGTACTCCAAATCCATGTGAACATGAAGGCAGATGCATTCAGTCCTGGGATGACTTTATCTGCCTGTGTGAAAATACAGGCTATAAAGGAGAAGTGTGTCATATGTGTAAGTACTTACTGTTTCTTTGCACCTGGCTGGTGCAATTAAAAAAAAGATAATTAATTAATTCTCTCTCTCCCCCACCAGCGGTTTATAAAGAATCATGCGAGGCATACAGATTGAGCGGCAAGTATTGGTCTGGAAACTACACTATTGATCCTGATCTTAGTGGGCCGCTCAAACCGTTTGAAGTGTACTGCAAAATGAAGTGTACGTAATGACTGTCACTACTATGATACAACTTGATCTGCAATGTGTTGAGCATTTTATCTGATGGGAAGAAATGTTTTATCAGTGACAACAAAGGCTGACTGAAATCTTAAGGGAAATTTACAGGTTTTATATAACAGAAGAGCTGCTGTTATTTCTGTTTGTCTCTGATTTTTCTCTCCAAAATTAAATTGCTACAAAGCCATGTTGCCATTTTTATATTCAACCTTTTCCTCTTCTTCTTCTTTTGATCATTTTTGTCTGTTGTCTCCATACGTCATGACCCATTTGCAGCTTATAAAGCTTGGACAGTAATTTTGAATGATCGAGTTGAAGGTACAAAGGTGTTTGGGAGCTCAATAGACCAGCCTTATATAGGGGACGTCAACTACTGGAATGCCTCCTGGGATGAAGTGACTGCACTTGCAAATACCTCAATGTATTGTGAACAATGGATCGATTACTCCTGTTACAAGTCTCGCCTCCTTAACACACCCAGTGAGTGGAATCAGTGTGGATCTTCTTCTACTTGGCTTTCTGATACTAGACTTGAATGACACCAAAATGCAATTTCATTTCCAAATTAGATGGGAGACCTTTTGGCTACTGGATTGGCCGCAACAATGAGAGTCATTATTACTGGGGTGGGACATTCAGAGAAGTCCAAAAATGTGGATGTGCTATCAACCAAACCTGTATTGACCCCAAGTTTCAGTGCAACTGTGATGCTGATTATAGACAATGGTAAGAAATGGACATAACCTGTACGTTTCACTCCTGTTGCTGATTTTAATGTTGTAACTTTTCCATTTTATGTTTTAGGTATTCAGATAAGGGATACTTAGACTTCAGAGACCATCTACCGGTTAGGAGGGTGGTGGTAGGTGACACCAACAGAACTGGCTCACAGGCACAATTCACCGTTGGGCCTCTTCGCTGCCATGGCGACAGTGAGCTAAAATATTGTGAATTATGCTAACACCTTTAATGTAAATGTACCGTAGTTGCTGTAAGAATGATGCATTTGAATATTTTCTTCAGGAAACATCTGGAACACAATTGCCTTCACCAAGCCTACCTATATAACATTTCCCACTTTAAGGCCGGGGACAACCATTGACATCTCTTTCCACTTTAAAACTTATCGAGGAAATTGTGTCTTCTTGGAGAACTCAGATGAACACCTTAAAAACTTTATTAGAGTAGAGCTCAACAGTGAGTAGATTGATCGGTGAGTGGCAACTTTTCTTCTCTAGAGGTTTTAAGAAAAATAATTTCACTTTCTGTGTCTTCTGTTCCAGCCACCCACAATCTTGCTTTAGTTTTTATGGTTGGAGATGGCATCCTTAATGTGACCTTAAACTCTCCTGTACCTCTCAATGACAACGAGTGGCATTTTGTACAGGCTGAGCTTAATGTAAAGGTAGCCCGAATCAAGGTTGACTATCAGCCTTGGACTGTCAAACGCCTCCCAGGTCAGACCTTTGTCACCATGGACTTCACACATCCTCTGCTTGTAGGTAAGTGAAAACATAAAAAGTTGAAATATATTAACTCTCTAAATGATTCCCTGACAGAAAGAAATATTCTCTGTTATAGGTGCAGCCAACCGCACCCTGAGACCTTTCTTAGGATGCCTTCGAGGGCTACGTGTGAACGGTGTTCCTCTTGATTTGGAAGGGAAAGTAAATGAAGAACAGGGTGTGAGGAGGAACTGCACAGGACAATGTCTCAATGCCACCATACCATGTCGAAACAGTGGGCAGTGTATTGAGGGATATGCCTCCTACACTTGTGACTGTAACAACACAGCCTTTGATGGCTTCTACTGCCATAAAGGTGAGTTCATGTTTAATACAAAGTTCTTCATTCAATACAATGAAAATCTAGCAAACCTCTGCAATGGTACAACAAAACAAACTCCTAATTTGACAATGATCTTTTTCAAGACATCGGAGCTTACTTTGAGATCGGATCATGGCTGAAGTACAACATACGAAAGAAACCCATATCAGATGAGGCAGCCTGGGCGAACTGGATTGATCCGCACTACGATAACTTCAGCCTTGGCTACAACGACACGGCAGATGACATAGAGTTTAGTTTCAGCACTCTTCACACTCCTGCTGTGCTACTCTACATCAGCTCCTTTGTTCAAGACTACATCGCTGTGATCCTCAGAACTGATGGTAGGCGAAACTTAAAAATAGCTGAGAATAGTTACGCTGTAAGATTTGCTGTTCAACTAAATTTACAGGAGAGCACTGGTTTTATTCTTTGATGAGTCCTTAAAGACTAACTCGTTTTTTTTCTAGACTGAATATGCCACTGATGTTTTATCTCCTGTCTTTCACCAGGTAGTGTAGATCTGAGGTATAAGCTGGGGCTCATAACACACAAGTACCAGCTGACTCACCGAAACCTGGCAGATGGATTCCCTCACTATGTCAATATAACTAGACACAATAGAACCATCAAAACGCAGGTACATACTCTCACCGCTACCACTGTGTTAACTGTGATCTCTGCTGTAGGCCATGTTTCCTTCAAGACTATGACAGAATGCCAAGCTTATGCTTTAAAATGTTAGAGGTTACATTTGGGCCTTATTTAGACGGACTTGCTGTAGGAGAGATAACTAGGATCTTATTGATTGTAAGGTGCTGGAAGTATTAATCTCCACTCAACCTGGACTGATGGCCAGAACACTGCTTGGGGCTGGGGGCATGTCTTTAGCTGGGTGTTGAGGTGCACAGAGTAGAAAGGATGAGGCAACTTGGTTGCTTTACATAGTTTGTGTTTCATTCTTAGTTTCCCAGTTGACAAAAATACAAGTGGATACAGGTGTGGTTTTCCTATGAACAGGATACAAATGAATAGCTACAAATACTCCAATTGCTCTTACACAATATTTCTCAGGGTAAAAAGCTACAACATTAAACATAGTCTGTATTAACTAAAGCCTAAATCTACATAATGTCTGCTTGAACAAGATGAGACAAACATACGTGGGCTGAAGAAAACTTTCACCATGTTTTAGAAATGGAGACTACAAGCTATGGGATATAAATGAAACCCCCCACCTGTGAATGGTTTATAACAAATGTGTCTCTACCCAAAAGGTGGATTATATGGAGCCGATAGTGGAAAAGATAACCTTGGTGGAAGATGCCAGATTTGATTCTCCAAAGTCCATGTTCCTGGGCAGAGTAATGGGTAAAAATATAATCAATGACTAGCCAATAAAATAAGGCCGATGCGTTTGTCTTGCAGCCAGTTATTTCAAAATGATTTATAGAAAGTTGTGAACTTTGCTGATGTCTAATTGTTTGTGTCTTCTGCTTCAGAGGTTGGCGATATTGACTATGAGATCCAGAGGCATAATGCTCCAGGCTTTATTGGCTGCATATCAGGGGTGAGGTACAATGTCTATGCCCCTCTAAAGGCCTTCTTCCGTCCAAATGAAACAGACCCTCCTGTAACAACACAAGGCTATGTCTCTGAGTCTGTCTGTGGGGCTTTTCCTCCTGTCCTGGGTTATGTACCTTGGGAGGTAGACCCTTGGTTTACGAGCATTGGTGAGTTTGGTTTGTTCAGAGCTGCCTAGAAGGAGGGAAAAACGTTGTCCTTCACTGAACTCTGTATCTTTCTCCTACAGAATATTTTTACATCCATGATGACCTAGGCCTGTTTTGGATAACAGGTAATTTTTTTTATATTTATTTCTGTAATACTTTGATTACAAAGTGTCCTAAAAACTGATAAAAAAGATAAGACCATATTCAGACTTTTTGAACTGTATGATATCTGTTTACTCAACATCTCCTTCTGTCCTAGTTTAACAGTCATTCAAAATTCTCTCGGTATTTTTCCAAATCACTCGTAATCCTAAAAAAAGCCGGGTTGTCAGAGTTCAAGCAAGCTTTTGAGTGTTTATTAAACCAGCGCTGAACCAAAGAGCATAAAGAGCAGAACACTGTATTTTGGTGTAACCTGCTGTTTCAAATTGTGAAATGTTCCCATAAAATAGTCCATACACAGAGGTGTATTTGAAATATATCTCATGTAATTACATTTAAAGTAGTTTCTTGTGAGTCTATCTGATGTTACTATATTTATATGAGAAAGAATTGCATTAGTGATCAAACAAATGATTACAAAGCAACTGAGGCTTTTTGAACAAAATCAGTATTTAAGACAAGCATAATCCAGATAACCCAGAACTTTATGACTAGCAGGGAAGCTGAGTAGTGAGAGCAAATGAATTGTCTGTGGCAGAGTCTTACGGATGAAGAAAAAAATTAGAGCATGTCCCGCTGATGCCGAGGTCAGGCTGGAGTGTCTGGATTACATTGCAGCACCCCCTGCTCCATCCTCATCTGAGACCTTTACCAGATCTGCTATATTTAGTCTGCATGGGTGCAGCTTACTCCACATCATTTATAGAGAATTCAGCTTAATCACTTAGCCTTTGAGATATCTTGCTAAAACAGGACGTCAGTGGGTCATTACAGATTAGGGCCCCGTCAAAAGGTCCCAACAATGGTTCTCCCTGGATAAAAAAATAATTCTTGTCTTCTATACTGTTGAAAATAAGATAGTTTATTTGAAAAATTAAATCATTTTAAGAATATTTCTGAGTAAACTAAATGTACACCTATTATAAAAACGTTAATTTTCTTACATTATACGAAGCTGGGTCCCTTCCTGATATGTACTGACAGAAATTCTGTCAAACACTGTGTCTAAACACTTTCCATCACATAATGAACACCCTGACCTATGAACAAACACAATTTCATCTCTCCATTTCACCTTCTGCATGGTTTAAACAACCATGTTACAAATTTATATCAGTCCATCATCGTGTCTATTTGATGCTGATAAAACAAGCAAGCAAGCAAACAAATAAATAATAAACAAGCATAAAACCACACCCACCCACATACAAACACTAAGCAAAGCTCTGAGGAGGATCAACCCATGCAAAGCGGCGGGGCCAGACAACATCCCTGGAAGAGCCCTCAGAGCATGTGCCAACAAGCTCACCTCCATATTCAACCTCTCCCTTACCCAGAGAACTGTTCCCTCCTGCTTCAAGACCACCACCATTGTCCCTCTTCCCAAGAAGAACCTCCCCACCTGCCTGAATGACTACAGGCCAGTATCACTCACTCCAATCATGAAGTGCTTTGAGAGAGTGACTGACTCCCATTCAGAGCTGCCTACCGGCCCAACAGATGCCATCGCTGCTGCCCTACACATCTTCCTCTCACCTGGAGAATAAAGACTCCTACATCAAGATGCTCTTTATTGACTACAGCTCTGCATTCAATTTGGTCATCCCCACAAGCTCACCCACAAACTGTTCTCCCTCTGACTACACCCCAACCTCTGTTACTGGCTTCTGGACTTTCTGACTGGCAGGCCTCAGTCTGTCAGGATAGGGAACAGGACCTCAGCCAGTATCATCCCAAACGCTGGCACACCGCAGGGTTGTGTCCTCAGTCCCATCCTCTACACCCTGTTCACCCATGACTGTGCAGCCTCCCACATGGACAACATCATCCTGAAGTTTGCAGAAGACACCACTGTGATAGGACGCATCACAGGTGGGGACGAAGCAGCCTACAGGAGGGAGGTGGCCTCTCTGGTGACGTGGTGTGAAGACAACAATCTCACCCTCAACACATACAAGACCAAGGAGATGATAGTGGATATAAGGAAGGAGAGGAACCCTCATCATCCACTGCTTATCCGCGGGCTGGAAGTGGAGAGGGTGAGCAGCTTCAAATATCTGGGGGACCACATCAGCGAGGACCTCACCTGGACACTTAACACCACACAGCTGGTGGAGAAGGCCCAGCAGTGTCTATACTTCCTGAGGAGGATGAGGAAGTTCAGCATGTCACAGAAGATCCTCAGCAACTTCTACAGCTGCTTCGTTGAGTCCATCCTGACCAGACCAGATAGGGCAGCTCTACTGTCACAGACGCCTGCAGAGAGTGGTGAAGACTGCCTCTAAGATCACCAGGACTCCCCTTCCCTCTCTGCAGAGCATCTACCAGCGCAGAGTCCTCAGGAGAGCTGCCTCCATCATCATAGACCCGACCCACCCCCAACATGGACTGTTCACTCTCCTCCCATCAGGCCGGAGGTACAGGAGTGTGAAATGCAGGACTAGCAGACTCTTTCCCTCAGCCATCAGACTCCTTAACAGTTAACAGCAGACAGGAGTCTGTAACATTGGACTGTACATTTACACATACTGACTGTTTACATTGTCAATGCACTTTATTATTATTATTCAGTATTTGCACATGTATCATACCATCTTCCTCATGACAGTTCATTTTTTGCACAATTACATTTACTCAAATGCTGAATGTTGCACAGTTTATATAGCACACTGCACATTATGTACATAAAATACTTTACTTATACTTATACTTTACTTACTTACAGGTTATATTTTATATTCATTTATTTGCATGCTCTTCTTAAATTAATCTATTCTATAAACTTTGAATATTTATGGCATTCAGTGTGGACGGCAAAGTAAGAATTTCATTGTACAGGGAAGCCTGTTTCCTTACTGTGCATGTGACAATAAACGCTTTGAATATTTGAATACACGCTTATGTCTTGTTTTGTTCAGATAACTGCAAGTTTATCAAAGTCAAGAACTGCTCAGGCTGTGTATTTCAAAAACAGCTACTTGGTTATATTGGTCGAGCAAATGTTTGCATTTAAAATCTTTATCTTGCGGACAAAGTCTTATATTCCCTCTGGGTTTAAATGACCTTACTCTGCAGCATATGTCAGATAATGGTTTCAGTTTACAGGCACAGCAGACCTCTCAGGTCACCGAGGCACCAATGTCCTTCATGTCTTTTCTAAATATAGTTAGAGTGTATAAAATATTTATAACAAACAATCCTGGACTTGTTGAATAATAAATTCTTTTTATGCATTTGAGTATTAAAAAATGATTTGTTTAGTTTTTTTGTGTTTGAAACATGCTTGAATTACAATAGATTTTATATAAGATCATGATAAGCATGGTAGTCTGGTATTATGGTATATCGTCATTATTCCAAATCTGAGATCTTATTCACAGTAACACAGTCATTTCTGTTACTCATCAATATTTTAAAGAGTATCTTTCCTAACATCACAGTTGTTGTGACCTTGCTGCTTTTCTTCTTCAGTTATCATCATTCTGGCAATGCTGCTGCTCTTTGGAGGCCTCTACAGCATCTACGTCTACGCTTACCAGCAGAAGGGCAGTTACCACACCAATGAACCCAAAAATTTGGAGTCTCCCAGCAGCTCCAGGCCATTGACCGAGACCCTGAGGAGAGAAAAAAAGCATCTCCCCGAAATTGAAGAGTAGTTCAGGAGTGGCTAGCGTCACTGGACCTATTGGACAGTGGGTGGGGTTGGGTTTGACTTGAAAAGGGAAATCCACATACAAAAATCACAAATACCTGTAGTTAGTTTTCTAATTATTTTGTTTTCTTTGAAAAAAAAATGTATTTGTCTTTCTTTCCCCGGTTGAGTGGGATATGACGCCTGGTGCTCTACTTTACAAAGTATGTATTTTGGTAAGTTCTAGTTTTGCTGGGTTTAAAGTTCAAATCAAGCCCCCGTGTTGCAAGAGTAGCCAACATTTCTCACACTGCAGGGTGAAATACTGAAGTGCCTCATCTGAGCAAGCTTGATCTGAAAGCATATAGCTTATTCAGTGAGAGTTTAGATTAGACACTGTGGGAAACAAAAAGGATTTTAAGGGATGTTTTAATTGGGACATTGGTTTCAAGTAATCAGGATTATATTAATTAGTTTCTTTTCTGAGCCATTTTTGAGACCGATTATATTTCTTGACAGCTTTCTGTATAGATTTATTACCATCTAAAATATACCTTTTAACGACAATCTTATGGAGCCATTTTTAAAACCATAGTTTGTAATCTGTCTTGTAATCAAATAGCAAAAACATCAACTTGCTGGTGAACTTAATCCGTGTAATAAAAATTCAAGCGTGAGAAACAAAACTGGTGTTCACAGGCAAAAACTAAAACTGGATGGAGAACATACTGACTAGCATGAAGCTTTATGCTTTGAGATGATATAGATTGTAAAAGGTATAAATGCTTATATTTGTTGTATTGCAGCATATAACAATGTATCACCTATACAGAATGGCACATATAAATGGCTCAGAAAAGTCATAGTGTCAGTAGATAGCAGCTTGCCAAATAGTATGCTCAGATTCACAACATGTCCTCAACCGTGGGGCTTTGAAGCGAGAAGGTGGTGATTGTCTGATGCGGATAAGGTACCTCTGAGTGTGGAAGCTGGTATGGGGCTGGTGTAATGCAGAATCAAAATAAAAGTCAAAATGAGAAAAGATGCCAGAGACAGAAGGACCTGAACATCAAAATATATCTCCTTCTGTCGTACATAAGCTGCCATCAGCTTGGTGCTATAGTGTTTGACTCAGCAGATGTCTTTTATGACAGAAAAAGAAGAACAATCCATTCTCACACAATCCTTTCATACATTTCAGGTAACAACTGCTCATATGGCCATAAAGAAGCACACATAAACACACACACAATAACATTTGTACAGTGGACCATAGGAGTGTATATGCTAATCTATCATTTCTGACACTACTGGAATATTTTTGCATATGATTTTGTTGGACAATTGTTGATCACCATGTCATCACTGCTGCTTATTTAGCTGCTTTCAGCTATGAGTTCAAAATCCTTCCCAGAGCCCAATGACTTTTTTTTCCTTCACTGGTAAGAAGATATTTCATTTGATGTGTAATGCTACCAAAGCTTGGGCTATCATTACTCACTGCAGCTCTTCCTGACACTAAAGCACTGTTGTGTTTATAAAAAAATGTAAAAAGTAATACATTTGCGACATGTTAGCTATGCCTATGTAGAGCATGAGCGCACTTTGCAGTAAAATGCTATAATATGGGCTTCTTTAGCTGCCAATGATGTTAATGTCTTGGATTAATTTGCAAATGTACGATAGCAATTAGGATGTAATGAGTGTATACATGAATATTATGAATAATGTGTTGAGCGCCTTTTTTTATCAAGGGTTTGTATGAAACAGGACAAATGGAGTGCTTTGAATTTAAAGCATTTGACTGTAATGTATGAGCAGTAACTACTGTTAAAACCTGCCCTGAAGGTTTGATTATAGACTGCTTAGCATTAAAAAGTATCACTCATGACAGCTTTATAGATTGCTCAGGATAAAGAAAGTACACTACTTGCTTTCTGTAGCACTGATACACCTGTAGAATTCAACACTGTTGGTTCTCTTCCATTACAGATGGACACGATTGTACAAAATTGTACAGCGAAAGGATGTACAGTAGATGTAAAAACTGACATTACTGTAAAGGTGACTTGCCAAAAAATATGTGGACCTGTACAGATTTGTCCAAAACAGGGATTTACAGGTTATATTTTTAAGAATGTGCTGTAATAAGATGAATGAACATGAAAGAAGAGCAAACAGAGTGAAACAGATAGTATGTCATTGATGTGAAAACAATGGTTTGTGTTTTGTTATATTGACAATCACCACTAAAAGTTTGTGTTAGACATAACAAACATGGGTCAGACATACGTTGTTGCCTACTAGGAAAAAGTCAACATCTATATTTATTATATAAATGTATACACATCACTGTATTTGTTGGAAAATGGATCGTAAAATATTTAGTTTAGCAGTGTCACATTATTGCATCTGGCGAAACAATTCCTCTGTGGTCCCTGCAGTGTATGTTGGTGTGACTGGATGTTTTGATTCTTGTGCTCTCATAAATTTACCACCTAAAAACAGCCTCATGATGTAAAGTCAAATGTATACTAACGCCAACTATTCAACACACTTAATCCTCACTGGCACAAAAATGTAAGAAAATGGTAAGACAATGGTTTATAGATGAATAATGATAAAATGGCCTGTGATGAACTGGTGAACCGTTCAGGGTGTACCCCGCCTCTTGCTCATTGATTGAAGGGATAAGCATCAGCTACTCATGACCCTGAATTGAATAAAGCGGTATGGAAAATGGATAGATGACTGGATAATGATAAAATGGCCAGTAGATGGAGCAATCCAGCAGGATGTTGGATCAGTTATGTTGTCTGCTAAATAAACACAAGGCTATAACTGAGCACTGATGAAAGCTTCCTGAAGTTAAACCTTACATCAGCAAGACAGAAAGAGCATCTTAAACATGCTATAGTTATTTTCAATGTTTTATAGACACTTTAAAACTTACAAAACGCATCATTAAATCTGTAGACACCCTGTCAACATGGATATGTGTGAGGCCAGATGATGAGTGAACAGGAGGTAAGTTAGCTCAGACTATTCTCCACAAAAATCTTTTGGAAGAAATGAAAAAGTTGTGTTTTTGATCACATAAACGTTTTGGGTTTATTTATGGTCATGTAATAATTTCACTGTAAATGACCATTACTGTGTAAATTAATGCAAAGTCAAACTGTCATCTCAATAAAAAAAAGCTTAAAGGAAGGTGCTTATGTGACATTTTAATCACCATCATCTAAATGGCCATCAGCCCACTCTCATTGGGAAAAATGTTTAATAATTTCTTAAGGGCTTTTTATACACTTTAGGCTTGCACAGTTATTTGACAAACTTAAGGAATTTCAGGTAAATACCTCTACAAACACCTAGATTTATGCACACATAAAAAACACAGATTGTAAGACTAAAGATTGTGTCTCACTGTCTATCTTCTCACTGTACATCCCATATTTTCTCTGGGGTTTAGCTGGACAGTAGACTGGATTTGAAATGCAACACACAGGCTATCTACAAGAAAGGCCAGAGCAGACTCTGCTACTAAAGCAAGCAAGGGTTGTTTAATGTCTGCACTAAGATGTTGCATATCTTCTATAGGTCAGTTACAGAAAGTGCATCTGTTATTGCAGCAGCATCAGAGCCAGAGACTCAGCGAGACTGAACAAACTGACCGAGGAGTTTGGATCTGCACTGGGGATAACACTGGGACCGCTGGAGCTGATTGTCGAGAAAGAAATGCTACAATAAAAAAATAACCATGCATGCTTCTTCAAGCTTGCACCAAGACAGAAAGACAAAACAAATTATTCCAGCCAGCAGCCAAGTAATTATTATTTATCTTTAATTAAATAAAGCTATATTAATATATCCCTCTCAGAAAAAAAGGTTTTTATTTTATTTTTTAGGAGTCTTCTTGATCTTTGATCAGTCAGAAATGCAAAAGAAGAAAAACAAAATTGATAATGTATAAAGTTAAAATTTTATTTGTATAGGCATACAATGTACACTGCATTAAACTCATTTTTGTTCAGCTCTACTGAGAAAGACGTCCTTTGTAGTTGGGCTTTAAATGTTTTAAATGAACATTAGTGAATGATACATGCGAGCATAAAAAAATAAGAAATCATGATCAATGATATTTTACATTCACATGTAGGGGACTTAAATATTTGGTCAAACACTTACAACTCTTTTACTTGTCTTTTGCAACATGTTTTCTTTTTAAGGCTTTTTAAAACAAAATGACAGATTAGTCAACACATGCTAATTATTTTAGCACTTTTCGGCGAGGCCTTTTTTGGTGCCATTTTTTCCCATTTTTGAGGAAGACATTTACTTTGTGACAATTCATCATTTTAAGTGTGATCACGCAAGGATGATAGTTAATATTTTATATATGTACACTGCTCTGAGTACCAATAATGGGATAACATAAAAAATGAGGAGAAGGGTTGAGATCTTTTCACCGTCTTCTACAGGTTACATTCAGTCAGTCGGTTTCTTGTCTGGTTGCCTATCTTTGCAAAACAATAATATAAATGCACACTTACTTATTCTATCACGGCGATGTGGTAGTGATGCTGGCTGCTGAAAGAGCTCACAGAGAAACATACCAATCTGTCAAAGCACAGAAAGTTTCTTAGTTTCCTCTTTGGAGCAGTCAACATCATCGTCTATAATACTGACTGCACAGGAACTGCATTTAGCTAACGCAAATGCAGCGTTTAACATGTTTAATGGATAGTTTGTCAAAAGACGGCACATGCATTTCACTGATTCTGATTAGATCTGCTGTAGATGCTTGTATTGAAGTCAAACAAATATCAGTCTACAAGTACAGAAAACAAAACTACTGAGAGTAACATACTGAATAATGGGTGTGATGGCAACTATCCTTTGAGGAGACTAAACAAAAATCCTCTTTAATCCTCTCAGTAAGCTATATGGATTAATAGTATTTTCACTTTATATAGTTCTTTTCTTTTTTTAATATGCTTTTTTAAGCTTGGCATATACAGTCTTGCAGCTAGGCATGAGGGCTTAGGCCGATGAGGGAACTGCTGTCATTGATAGAGGTGGTGATGTGTTTGCAGAGCAGGAACACCTGCAAACAGCAGGGGAGGAAAGTCTATTTTAGGAAGTGCAGCAGAGAGGGCAGCAAAACACTTATCAGCTAGATGTGCTGCTGCAGAAAGGGACAAAAGCATTAATGGTTGGCTGAGGAGTTAAGGACAGGGTGTGCAGGTAGACAACTGGTGAGGCTAACTCAGGTCTACCTCCCTCTCTATTCCCACATACTTAAGAGCATCAGCTTGGCTGTATCTGTGAGAAAAGACATAAAGCAAAGACATTAGTAGAGAAAATCTCCAGAAGCTTGTAATGAAGTTAGAGCCCCCCTTCCCTTTAAAAAATGTAAGTTGATATAGAGTTCCAAAAAGGCTTGTGACTCTACCTGTAGTCGAAGAAGAGCTCTTCTCCTTGCAGGATAGCTCGTTTGGCAAAGATTCCAATGCGGTGATCTCCATTCACCATCACCACTGCAGCAAGGGGGATACAGAACATTTAGCATGCAGGTTTTCTAAATACACCGAATTAATTCTGCAAATAAAACCACCTCACCTTTAGCATAGCAGTTTGGATTAACCGAATGATTTGCAAAGCGGATTTTATTCCCCTTTCGTGTGGCATCCACTACAAAGTCTACAGACAGACACAGAGCATAGAGTTTTTGTTATACCCTCTAGAAGAATTTAAGGCTTATAAAATTGAGGCTAGTGCTAAAAATACTTGCCATTATTCAGGTTGAAAAGGAAGCTAGACATGTATTTGTCATAGATCCTGCCACGCCGGTCTGCCTCATCTTGTGAGATTAGCTGCTCATGAAGAAGAAAAACATACACATTTACAATTAAGTTAATTTATTCTGCAAAATGTCTCCTACATTTATAAACAGAATTGGTATGAACTTGCCTCTCCACAGTACTCAGAGATGAACTCATTCTTCTGAACTGGCTCTTTAATGAATGTACCCCATCCAGCGACATCTGATGGAGCCAAAAGCAGGTGCTAAAAGAGAAGTCACACACAGAAGAGCTCCATTTACCACTCCCTCTCACTTTTTAGAATATCAGATTAAAAAACAAATAAATAAAAAAATAAGAGAGAAGCATCTAAACTTATACCTTCTTTAGGCCTCTTTGGATGCTGCAGTTCTTGCAGGACACAACTTTGCTGTCCCAGTGGTCTGCTGCACCACAGGTCATGCAAAGATCTGGGTCACACTCTCTTACAGCCAGGTAGCATGGACACTGTTTAGTGTTACACTGAGTTTTACATCTGCAGCCTGGGAAGCGGTTCTGGCCTGGAAAACATTAGCACATAGATCACTCTGAGAGGGAAATGGCTGACAAGCTTTATAAGCAGTACTGGTGTGGTGCATTTTGTGAATAAGTACATCACAATATAATGTTTCCAAAGGAAGTTGCAGCAAAGGAGCTCTGTGGGTACTGAGAAGTTAATCTGTCAGAGACCTCTGCTGGCAGATATGCTGAAATACACATTTAAAGAGTGTAATATGACACCCTCTGGGCAGATGAACAAAAAGACTGTGCAAGAATAACCAAATGTCTCTTCTGCAGTCTCTGCTTTGAGAGATGTGTTCTGAACAAGAGGTCCAGACAGTGTCTCCCCCCTCTCTATGGTGACTTTTAACCTCCTACTTCCAGTCTCTGTGGCTTTTCTGTCTGTGTCATCAAGCTTTGCAGAGTTTGAGCTGTTTGATTCATACTAATGATGCTGTATATCAGGCACGGAGCCCATCACATCCCTCTGATGTCTCTCCAAGTCTTTAGAGCATGCACATGTGGAACTGGGGGCTGCTTCCTGTTTGGCTCTGGCTCTCCTCTGCTACGGGAAAAGGCGGGATAATGAGGAGGAGGGGCGAAAGTGAGTGAACTATAACAAGTGGACAAATGAGGCAAAGTCGTTCCTTTATGAACCATAGCGAAATGTTTACTTCATGTTATCTTCTTTTTTGTCAACTCCCCAGGGGACAAACAACAGACAGCATTCTTCCCCCATGTGGCCATTACAGAAAGGCACATTTCTGAGTCAGCACTGCTCCTGCAGCGTATATCTCATTGTAAATGCAGCTCAGTGTCCATGCAAAAGGACAATCTCTCATCTGACCGCTGCCAGAATACTGCAGAATCATTTTATAATCTGCAGCTTGTGGCCTGGCACAAGGAGCTTTTAAACTTAGAGCTTTCACTGGAAAATGTGCTTGTGATCTGGAAGAGGCAACCACATATTTTGAGTGTTTTTTGTACAAGCAAGAAAGGAAAAAGATGTTTATAAGAGTCTGGTAATGAGTGAAGAATGAAGGTGGCACTCACACTCGAGCTCACACTGGCAGAACTTCTCACAAAAATTCTGGGTCATCACACATGGGCAGGAGCTGTCGCATGGGTGGTCGGGGTGGTCACATGGCTGGTAGTTGTACACTTGATTGGATGAGTTATCTGGGGCAACAGAGGACAAAGCCCTCAGACCAGCATATAAACTGTGTTGTATGTCAAAGATGACTGTGTTGTAATATTTGTGATATTATTTGGGAGATAAATGTACCTTTCTTCAGCTGAATCTTTGCCCATAACCTGCAATATCAAACACACATATACAGGCTTATTTAGTATGGTCAGAAAATCTAACCTGATATATTCATAGATAGAGAGTTCACTGTTAATTAACTCACAAGGTAGGGTAACAATCAGGGTAACAATCAGTTTAGAATAAAAAAAACAGGGTTGGGTGTGACTAAATACATCTTGCCTGTGTTTCCTTTTCTTCTTTTGGGGCGATATGTCTCCATCCTCCAAAGGAAGACGATGTATCAGAACCTCTTTCACTGCAAACTCGTACACCTGTGAGAAATGACAATAACAAACATTTTATCCTGAAAATTAGTACATGCAACTAAAGCTAAAACATTGTCTTCATTCCAGCTATGTTGTGCAATACTACACAGGCTAATAAGGATATGTGGTCCTGCCACAGAACATCCTGCCCCCACTTCATCCTCTGCTTTCAAAACTACAGGGCAGAAGCCAGACACACAAGTGCATCTGTCCACGAACACACCCAGTCCCCTCTGGCTGCCAAAACTCAGATTTGGCCTCCTGTCTAGGACACAGGGATACATTATGTTGCAGCTGGTTTCAGCATTTTCCCCAAGTCAAGCAGTAGGTGGGAGAAATAAGCAGAGCTGTGATTGTCCAGCACAGACTCTGGTCTCGTCTGCCTGTGGACATCGAGTTTGGTTGCAAATATCTGTTCCTATTATCTCATCTCATTTTAAATAGATGAACTTATGCAACATTAGAAATTAGGAAGTGTCTGAAATTTTCAAGTTGTGATATATTCTCTATCAATCACTGCATGCAGCCATACGTAGTTAAAATGACATTTGGAATGTCTAAATACTTTGTGTCATGAGAAAATATGAGAAATGTCACATCTGGTAAGCATTTTTTTTATGGTGCCACATGTCAGCCCAGTTATCAGCATCATAAAACCACATGTTGTGGATGCATGTGTTATTACACCCACACTGACGTAAATGCAGCAGAAATCAGCAACATAAGTGTTTTCGACACAATTTCAAAACAACTATGCGTCATTTTTACAGGGATTTCATTGATTAAAAATACAGCAGCTACAAATCTTAGCTGATAGCTAGTAAACAGCAGATGTCAGAGTAAATGACACAAACCAGAATTAAAATCACTTTAGAGTGAGAAAATGCTTGCTTTTATATCTCAGTGAACCAACAGCGGTTTGTAAACATGCTGATGTATAAATCTGCAAACTCAAACTGTGCAGAAAACAAAATAAACAAATAAAAACATGTATGCTCAGACTTACAAATACAGTTAAATTAGAGATACTGATTTTAATTCCAGAAAGACGATTCTGTGTTTGGTAAAAACTACCACCACACCACATCCGTGCAGCCTCTTTACAAACATCTTCTCATAAATCTTAATGGTGTATATTCTACTAAATATGGTTCTGCTATAGTGTTTTTTGTTCTCTGTTCTATTAAAGCCTTTCAAAAAAACTTTCTTCATATGTTTTTTTTGCCAGCATTCAGAACCACAAAAGGAAACTAATTCAAAGTCTTTTGAGAATCGCTTTATATGTTAAAATAAATAAAAACACGAATAAAGGTTGCACAGTGGAGCAGTGTGGCATTGTGGTCCCACAGCAATAAAGGGACTGATTCTAAAAACCTTCAAACAGTGACGGATCTCTTCAAGTTCTCTGGCTTCCTCTCACCTTCCTAAGACACGTGTGTGTGGTAATGGGTCACTCTAAATTGTCCCTATAGGAATTAAGTGTGAGTATAAGGTTGTTCGTCGCTCTGTCCTGACCCTGTGATGGACTGGTTCACCCCCCCTTAATCATAAACCAGAGACAATCTTGTCACACTCAACTTCATGAACAAAGCATTTAGTTACGATAGGCTCCAGCCCGCCCGCGACCCCGCTCTGGGAACAAGCGGTAGAAAATGGATGGACGGATGGCCTAACAATGGTAAAGTCTCACATGTTAAAACTTTAAAAAGCATAACAAACAAACTGATGTTTTTTTCAGCTTTCATGAACGTGCATGAAAATCTCACCTCCTTGCAGTTCTTGGTACCAATGAGACGAGCAATGGAGCAGAAGTTATTGAAGTATGTGCCGTGTAGTACCCTAAACAGTGACTCCTCGGCCCCACTCCACTCAACCACGCAGCACGGTTGCGGTGCCTCATCGCCATCCCCTGAGCGTAGCTTTGTGGGGGTCTGGCTGCGTGAATTTCCCTCTATTTCACACACACACACACACACACACACATAAAATATACTTAAGAATTCCTGGGTCAATAGTTTCTTTGTCACACTTTTTCAGTCTACAAATAAAACTGCACAAGCAAAAACTCTTCTGTTACTTGGAGTTACAAACGTTTCTCAAAGGCTTCATTTGCCTTCACACAAAAGCATCATTAACAGCAAACACAGCTGTTTCTGGACACCATCTCTGTATTTTTAAAACATGTAACAATATTGTTTTTATTCGCTGATGCACATGCAACTTCAACTTGAGGAAGAGAGCTGGATGTTGCCTGGCAACAGGCTGAATACAGCACTGTTGAGGCCACATGAAAAGCTTCAGCTCTTCGTACTCTTCATCAATCTGCTCAACAATCTGTTTTATTCCACATTATAGTCACACATGTGAGAGAGACTGCTGAGTCACTGGCTGAGCACCAGTGATTTCTAAGACGAACAGAGACTTTCAGTGAAGCACTGAGAAATCAGTTGTGAATAAAAGGTAGAAAAGAGCCAGAGGAGATTACTCTTATTCCTGCTGCTCTCTACAGAAATATGTCAACTGAAATTAAAATAAGGGGAATAAAGTAGGAAGACAAGGGAAAGAAAACATTTATGTAGGGGCTGAATTATGTAGAAATAATGCCTGGTTTATTTAGTTTGGCAGGAATAAACTGATATAGGACATAGGAAGGGAGACAGAAGAGAAAGCAGGATATTATTTCAAAGCCGTCGTCTCCAGCCAAGTTTCCCCTTTTCAAAAGAGGCACAGTCACTCAGGCCTTCCAGGACTGGGGAATTTGGGAGAGGTTACCGTAAATGATGCATCTACTCAATGACTCAAAGTCTGAGAAATACATGAAAACAAATAGTGTTTGTACTGTTTGAAACCACACAGCAGACAGCTTTAATTGCACTATTAAAAAAGCATCATAAAAACAAACACTTGTATTTATTAAAGAGTGGTTAAAAAACAAACCCAAATCTCATTCTGTGAGCTCAGTGTCCTACCTGAGGAGGATGTTGTTTCATGGTCACTATCTCCCTCTTTGCCTTCCTCAGCAGACCTAGATGGTCCAGGATAACTAGAACTTGTAGGACGTTGTTGTTGTCTCCGCCGCCTACGAGATCTCTGTGACCGTAACATGTTCTGATCCACAAACTCTTTAGCCCCTTTCTTCACAAAAATAGGGATCAGTAAATTGTTATATTAGGGAAGAAAAGAATACCGGTAAGACAGAAGTACTGGACTGGCTGTTTGCATACCTGCAACAGAAAACAGTCTACACCACATGGCTCAGTCTCCATGCGGATCTCCTTACTTTTCCTCTTGTAAACATTGGGTGTGGCACGAAAAGCTTCACCAAGAGAGACAAACATATTTTGAGCATCAATTCTTACATTAGCTAGGTTTTAGCAAATGCAGTGAAAAAATAGCTGTGGCCTCTACAAAAACAACAAAAACCCAAGCATTACGGTGGAGAAAACAGTCGTATTTGAAGCAACGCCTGCAGAAGAGCGTGTGGAAGGAGTGTAATGACTGCTCTCTCTGAACAGACTTTGCAAAAGGTCCATCTAGGCTGGGGGTGCAAAGGGGGGGTAGCTTCACAGGGCTGGGGGGCTCCAAAAGGTCCTTGTACCTGGGGAAGAGGTGAGGAATAAACTTCTTTAGTGTCCCTTCTTCGGTTTCAATGCTCATTCAGATGCTGATGCTGCTACTCCTGTGAGCCTGAGAGGCAGCTACCATTATAACTTTACCCCCTGTCAGCTTACGTCTCCATGGTGAACCCTAAGCAACAGACTAATCAGCATTGTGCGCACAGAGCCCTGAATTGACAACACTTTTCTTACTTTTCTTTCAGCTCCTCCGTGCTGCCTTTGTAGGGGAACATCAAGGCGATGGCTGTAAATATCTTATCGCTGGGGATCCTCTTGCTACTGGGCAAATCTCTTACTTTTGGGCACATAAAGTACATAATGTTAGACAAACTATTTCTGCACACATCAGGTTTTGATACAGACTCGCAAATAAATGTTATGCTATATGTTATTTCCAGACATTTAGCAAAGGCACTGTTTTATCAGTTCTCAGAGCAAGATGGCAAAGAAAATGATGCGGTTTAATGTTATTATTATTATTTACCTATAGACACCTCATCTGTGCATGGGCTTGATAATATGCGGCTGACTCACAGCATGTAAACATGCCACTATAAGTAATAGCTAAGTGTGACAAAGCCTAGTTTCCCATAAAGTTCACTACAAGAAGTCATTCACTTCTGTAATTAGAGCCAGGCTATATCAGTGTCATAGACAAACAGGCTCTCTCAAACACAGATATAACATTAACAAGCAAAGCAACAATGCCAGTTCAGGAGCAGCAGAGTGACTTTGTGTCAGCTCCACTGTGGAATGAGAGGAACAATACGGGCCTTGTTCAGGCTGAATCACTGCAAACAACACAAACAACTGAAAACTCACCATCAGTAGTGCCTCTCCTTTTCCTCCTCACAAAAGCTCCAGCTTTAGTGTCCTCTGAACCCTCTGCTGAGCTCCTCCTCATCATCCTCTCTTCCTCCTTTTTCCCTGTAACCTCCACCACTGTTGCTGCTGCCTCTTCTTCTTCATCCTCTTCATGGTCAGAGTACTGACTTAAGGCCTCCACAAGCTCTTTAAAGACCTCATCACTGATGAACCCACCCTCTGTGACACAAAGAGGATGTTAGACTCTAAAAGCTTATTTCTTGAATACCTTGTATATCTGGAAATCGCAGATCTTCTGTATATCAGAGTCAGACATAAGGATTATAAGGGCAGCTTAATGGAGGGCTCATCATTCACCTCTGTCACCATGAACACCATCATAGTTGTCAATGAGCTCTTCCAGGAAGGCCTCATCCTGCTCCAGCACCTCATCACCCATGTATGGAATATTATGGAGAAACGTCTCATCCTCCACCTAAAACACAACGTCTTCTAAGAATCCAAGAACAAGCTGCTACGGCATTAGCTAAAACAGGACTTATTTATACCATAAAGTTGTGCTGCAGAGGTGACCAGGAATACATGAAGGGGATCCCTGCCACTGTTGACAGTGGTCTCATTGCTGTGGCTTGAGTTTTGAATCCTGGGAAGCCAAACTCCACTGTACACATCTGCAAAACAAGGAGAGGTAGGAGGAGGTTCACCAAACCCTACAGCAGCCCTCAATATAACTGGGCAGTTTTCCATCATTATAATTCAATAAAGATGCTGTTTGACCCCAAACAGAGAAAACAAACAGAATCTAGTGGACTTTAACAACATGTGGGGAGAGAAAGATGCAAAACTGCTTGCATAATCACCCCCCACACAGTGCAAAAGTTCACTGTAACACTGCAATATGATCCCTTTCTGACACATTTGCTGCACCAGGATATTTTCGTAACACCTAAACATTAGCTGGGAATCAAAGGAAAATTGCCTCTGGGGACGAGCACTTGGCATGAGAGACAATAAGGAGTTTTAAACATGTCTATATCTAAAACAGACAAGATTATCAGCTCAGCCAAAACAACCTCTGCAGACATATGTCATTGTTTTTAATTGGGCACACACACCTTCTTGCTGGCCAGAGATCCACTATAAGTTGACAGAGGGATGGACTGAATTCTAAGCTTGGACCACTCTGTGTTCAGCAGATTTGTCTGCTGTTCAATCTTTTGCCTGTTGGACATGAACAGGGTCTGGAAACAAAAGGAAGAGAGAATATTGCACTGGAAACACTGGAATTCTGATAAACACAGAGAGTGGACACCCCCTGCAGGTGTGCTGACTTCACCTTGACTTCTTCTGCTTTTTTAAGGCGTTTTAATTGACGCAGGCGCATGTACTCCGACCTGACCCTTCGTTTCCATTCTAGCAGGCTGCGGGACGTGATGAGGGAGGAGGGGGGATGTTTTGGAGTTGATGGCGCAACAACGGTGCTGGGGGGCGGGTCTGAGGCTGCAGCAGCTGTGTCATCCATGACTATTTGGAGAAAGTAAACAACATGAAAACAAGCCTACACATGTGGACTACTGCCATATTATAATTACAATGCTATGAAATATTAGTGTTAAAAGAGCAAACTGCACCTGATAGGTGTTGTTATGTTTACAGTTCTATAATATCATTACAGTGAGCATCTTGTCCATTACGGGTATTACACAATGTCCCTTTAAAACAAAACATCACACTTCCTATTTATCCTGACTGAAGCCTAGCTGAAATACTGCCCCCCTCTGTTTGCAAAACACAACTGACATCTTAGAAAAAAAATGGAAAAGGAAAAACACTCCTTCCTGAAGGGTGCTTTGTTTACGCCTCTTTTTTAAAAAATCATTGTTATTTCTGGGGAGGATGGATGGCAGTTAACAAATAAGTGGACAAACAAACTGGGATTATATGTGCTTGCATCATAAATGTTGTAGCAGCACGAGGGCATCCACATTGCTCGTGGGTGGGCGTGCCTCGGTGGAGAGAAGTGCGTAGTACAGTTTTTCTATGTTTCATAATCGCTTCAGTGAACATGAACTTCACCATCTTGGCTAAAACACGACGAAAATAAGTAGAAAAGCAAAGCAGAGCTCGAGCGGCTGTAACAACGGATTTTTTTACCCCCCCTAGTAGCGACACGAGCACGCGTTTCAGCCAGATATGAAGTGCGCTGCGTCCTGAGGGCGCAGCCGCCCGTGGAGCGACGCGACACCCATTTCAATGTAGAAGACTGGAAAAACGTGCGCACCGTGCTCGCACGCTTTTCTAGCACATGCGTGTGCGCGTCTCGACCCTTACATCAAGTGTCGCAGTTATTAAATACCTTCAAATCCGCGTCTTGCGTCCGATTTGTCGCGACAACAGTCCCTCTGCGTCTTTCTGATCGAGAGATCCAGAGCTATTTAAGGCACGCGTCTTTGCTAAGGATCTGACTTGGATATCGTCACCGAACGACGAGGGGATCTCTGAGAAATCCCTGCGTTATCCATGGGCATAGTGCTGGAGGTTGTTGTTGTTGTAGCTTACAAAATAGCTGCGCGCTTGGCTTGGTTGAACCGACCCGAGCAGGAGGGTGACGTCTTTATTATGGTCACAGGCTTTCCAAGAAGAGGAGAGAAGCACAAGGATTTATGAGTATTCTGCGTCCTGGGAATAAAAAGTAGCGTGGAGCTGCCACAGCACAGCCATTACGGGCACACACACACACACACACACCCACACACACACACACACACAGGAACTGATGCAACTGTACGGAACGTTATAACCATTTAAATGCGTGATCATGTCACTGCATGTGGCTTTATTAGTGTTAAATAGCGTAAGGAAAATAAAAAATAATAATTTATAAAAATCAACAACTTGACATAATAACCTAACACGAGGACCACCCCTTCAACCACAATAATAATAATAATAAAACGGAAATACATAATAAATACATGCAAAGTACTGTGCTGTTTTTCTTTTCAGATAAACAAAATGAATTCAGATCCATTGAACTTAAAAAAATTAAATGGAAATTAATACAATGCATACCCCACGAAGAGAGTATCACAAGTTTACTCACGAGTCCAGTTTACCCAATAAGCGTCCAATGATTTACAGAGCTACAAATGAGATAAGGAATAAAAGAAGCTCCAGTTTTCTAACATTTCTGTAAACTCGATGGACGTCAGTTTAGCTGCAGTTTCATTTTCCACCTGCAGGTGGCGACAGACGCAATTTATTTTCACATATGCTACAAATGAACCTGCCACTCAAAGCAAAAACGCTTAATTTTAAGCCTAAAAATAGACCTGACATAATTCTATCAATATATTTTTAATTTATCCATTCTTCTGGCATGCTTTATTACTTCTTATTTCATATCTTGACACTTGACACATATTTAGACACTTACGCTTTTATGTATACACTTTTTGTGATATTAACTTGTACTGACTTAAAAAAGCAAACAATTTTATATTGGTAGGCTAAAACAAAACACACAAATATTGCTTTCCAAATCTTTTTCACTTTCTTAGCTTTTTAACATATATTTTAGTTTTTTTAATGTATTTTCTTTCTACAGAGAGGAGTTCTTGGGTTTATTGTGAACATTCAAGATTCCTTACAGATTTTTTGGGCTTTGAATTTAATAAAATTGCTCAAAATCAATGACATGAAGTTAGAAGAATGTGTAAATCAGAAAAAAACATCAATGACAAATAACCATCTAGCTATCTTATCATCTTATCTTATTTTTTAAAAACCTTTTAACTAAATCATTTGTTGGTAGAGAGAATTTCTGCCATTACCTCCTCTGAACTGATGACTCAGTTTGAGCAGATACTGCAGTTTTAATAGCAGCAGAGTTTTGATCTTCAGTCAACATAACGTCAGCTGGCTGATGTTTTGAGTCCATCCATCCCTTCATTCATTTTCTGCCACTTATTCCCTAAACGGGGTCACAGGGGCTGGAGCCAATCCCAGCTGACATTGGGTGAGAGGTGGGGTACACCCTGGACAGGTTGCCAGTCCATCACAGGGCCTGTTTTTAGTCCAAATGTGTAAATAAAAAAGTATTTTATAAATAAATTATGTCTTCATTATAATTCAGACATTATTGTGACAGATGACTCTTTTTTTGCAGATGGATACACATTATCAAACACATTTCTGTAGAATCCTAAGAATTACAATTTTTTTATAATTATTCATGTCAGTGTTTATATATACATCAAATATTTCTCCATCTTTTTGCACCAAGGTAGCATTCAACATTTCTGTTGACCTTCTTTTCTCATAGACATCCGACACAGGAAAACAGCTACATTTTGATTTTCTACACTCTTTTCCAGGCTTTTTGATAGTATTCATCACAGTTTAGTTCATGTTTTAATTTCCATTAAAAACTGATGAAACAACACAGACATAATCCTTCTCTGACACACAAGGTGGCACTGCTTTGCTACTTAACAGAATGATGATGCAGCTGCTTGTAGACACATTTGAAGCAGTTATAAGAAAGATATATATATACATACAGTATATATAGAAAAAACTGACTCAGAGGGCTTTGTTGCTGTTGTTCCTCTTTGCTATTTATATCCCACAATCCTGATGACTAGTTATGCATTCAGTGAGCAAAAGTGTCGCGTTGATACCGACCTGTCAAACAAAAGCAAACAAACAGGAAGATCTGTTTGGAGGGTGAAGCTGTTATCAGCAGGAAGTTTTTAATTTTGCATGTGTAAACTCTGCACTGGTCTCGACAGCAGCCTGCCGCTGAGACACATTTCTACTGATATAACATGTTTTATGACAACAATTTAAAGATAAAAATAAAGAGATATACAAAAACTGATAATATGATTAAAGGACAGATGAGCCACACAAACTGATTCATTTAACTTTTCTTGAGCATTTGTAACACGTTTCAGGCTTTTCCTCAGAGACACTATTTATCTGTGAAACTTAACTTACATGGTTAGTTTTATACAAATTGAATCCATTACACAATATAGAGTTCCAGTAAACCGTGTTTACATAATCACTGACTGATCAAATGAGATAAGGTGTGGTCTCTGACCGTACACATTCTAAACGGCTGATAGGAAGACCTGAATTCATACTATTTCATTAGAAATATTACATTTTTAATGCAGTTATTCAGATATTTGTAGCTACGCTCAGTCTTTTTCTCTTTACTTTACTTTCTTAGTGGATTTTGGTTTAACTTGATCCAATTATTTATTTCCTTTTAGACTGAAATAATTTTGAGCTATATTTTCTTTGTACAAAATTTTTTATGTACAGTTTAAAGTCTGATTCTCTGACTGACAAAATCACGGTTGATCCCAGCTTTGAGTAAAATAAAATGTGGAAGCAATTTTGGCCTGACTTCTCTGGCTGTCGTTCAAGCCCGACAGCTGAGAGAAAACACTCATCCTTTCATGACATGGACGATTGCTTCAGTTTCATCCTGGGTGTCCCTGTCACCTCTCCACCACAGGAACTCAGTGTGACGTCAATTTGTAGACGGAGGGAAAAGAGGGCTCTTGTCATCAGTATCAATGATATACTGCAGCGCAGATGGAAAAAGTTCCTAACTCACAAAATGTCATATATAGGACTTTTTCCTCTACAGCAACAAAAACAGCAACCTGATATTTAGCATACATGTAGTCAATGCAAAAAGAAAGGAGAGACCACACATTTTAAGGGTTTATCAGACCATTTTAAATGTATTCATTAACCTTGTGCAGCACAGTCTTCGAAGTTGCATTTGGTCCTCCCCAACAGCCATAAAAAAAACTGGAATATTTACTTTTTTTGTATCAGGCTGCTTAACTTGATGTGCTACCATATTTTTTCCATTAATATTTAAACCTAACCATGTAGATTTGATCCCTAACATTATTTATTGATTAATACAAACCAGAAGTTCACATTACCGAGATTGGAAAGAAAAAAAGTTGCATCAACTCTCTGTTAAAATCAAATTATTATTTGTTTTGATAGTGATCAGGCATTTTTTGTGATGAAAAAGAGCTCTTTGTTGTTTTTTCTCTTGTTCTCAGGAAATAAGCTCTTTTGTAACATAGAGGCTGGGCTAAAGGAGAAAAATATAAAGGGAAAAAGTGATAATGGTGTACCAGTGGGCCACAATAGTTCTAACATTATCTGAGGCTCTCTGCCCTATTCGGTGAGTCCGCCCATGCTAGGAAATGTGGGTTTCCTGTTTTTTTTATGAAACCTTCCTGCAAAAAGGTTGACATATGTAATCCTAACCCACCAGGGAAGATGAACAGAACATTGTTTGGTAAAATGACAGTCACCAGATTCCTTCTTGTGTTTTTGGGGTGCTCTGTGATCCTCTTCACCTGGGGTAAGTAGATGATTTTCATTGCCTTTTCCTAACTCCTCTTCAGCAATGTCTATCTGTCTCAGCGATTCACCTCACAAGTGGAGTTGCTGGAAGGTTTTAGTTATAGAGGAACTTTTACAAAACAACTTATTGTTACTGGTTGAGTTTATTGCTTTGATGGGTTAAATGGCTTTGTGGATGCTTGAGTTAGTTGGATCAGTCTTTTATGAGAAAAAAAAGTTGAAAAAAAGATATTTTCTTTCTTTGTGAAAATATTAACATAAATATTTTTTTTATATTTAATTGATAATCATCTTTTTGTAATTTTTTGGATAAAATAATGAACTTTTTGTGTGAGCAGACTTGTTGTGCATGTGTTTAAATGTCCTTGAGCTCTTTATATGAAGACTTCCTCCACGCAGTGAGAAACAAAGAGAGGATGCACTGATATGTTGACTCCTCATAACTTAGCCTTTGCTGTTTCTTTTATTCTTTCTCACTTTTACAAGTTCTGGTAACAGGATCACTAATGAAAAGTTTGTTTAACACTGATTCACATGATCGACTGGAGTATTTAGTACTTTATTTATTTAGATTTTATTCCCTTAGGAGCAGGGTTTGGTAACTGTTATTTTCATATTCACTTTCCAGGATCCACAACGGTGGAATGCCTGGTTAACAACAAGGTAACAGTGCCACCGGTCACAGTAGCAGGTATGCTTTTTTATTCTCTGTTTGACTTTGTCATCTGTCTTGATGAGTGTCTTGCAGTAACTTTCAAAGTGTGCACATTTGACTTAAGATAAACTATTTTGCATCACACTTGCACTCTAATAACTTCACAGCAACTACAACACAGAACTGAAAGCTGCAGGCATTACAAATAATAACAAAACTTCTTGAATACATAAGAATGTGAAATAACGAGCATCTCAAACTCTGTGGACAGCTTGTCTAACATGACTTCTCTTTTCTGCAGGTCATTTTTCCACAGAGAAAATGACTACTGGTATGTTTATGATTTTAATTTTTACTTCAGATTGATCTCTGTACGTGTGTGTGGCCCTACTGGAAGAAGATGTCTCAAATCAGGACGTTTTCATTAAAACTTAGTTAAACAATTTAGCAGAAATTGATAAATACTGTTCTAATTTGATATGTTAAACAGATCCAAATTGTGATTATATAAATGTGTCCACTCGGGGATTGTTCTGGATCACTTCCTTAAACTGATTTGTTTGGCCAGGGACAGACAAACCCAGAAAGCAGAGCTCAGAGATCCTGTTTCCTGCCAAGACATCTTCTTGTGTGTATTATCACGAGAATCCAAGATAAACTCCAGAGGAGGTCTCTACCACTGAGGGTTCAACAGCAGTAGACATGAGGCCCATAATGGTTTGGGATTAAAGGTTAACGGAAACCTCATTATGAGCAGCCCCCACCTGGCTCAACTTCCTGAATTTGTTCGTCATTGACCCCATGCAGCGCTTGTGATCAACGTATGAACTCCAAGTTGTGAAACAACTGGAGGTTTAGAGCAGAGCCCCTTTCACTGTTCCTCATCCTTCCTTTTTTTTTCCTTTCCCTGACTGACTGTCCCCCTCGCTTCCCCCTCCTTCCCCTGCCAATCCACCCCACTTCCCCCCACAAACTCCCAGAGCTCCTCCTCTGCTGCAAAGACACATTTCCTGATGTCATTACTAAATCAAAATGCTGCTTGGTAAACAGATGTTGTGCGAGGCTTAACATGTAGATTCTATGACATAACTTTACAAGACACTTGTGAGAAAACTCGAAGAATGGATTTAATTTTTCATTTCACTTCATGAAACAGCTTCTCACATCCAGCTTTTCACTTGTGAGTGTTGACAGTGAGAAACTACCCAACAGATGTACGACCCTCATAAGTTTCTCAGGACATAAAAAAAAGGAAAAACAAAAACACCTGTGGCGGAAATATTAGGCTTTCTTTACAAGCATGCATGCATAAAGCAAGTTGCCCTTTAAATAACCAGTCAGTTCTAAATAACTAACTATTCCAGGTTTCGTCAAATTAACCTGAATATGAAATTGTGGCTGTCTGTATAGCACACCCTGCAGAGTCACGATTACATCCACCCCAAAACACTAAGCCCTAAATGTTTACTTATGTTTCCTATTTGGCAGAGGCAGCCCAAAAGGCAAATAAATCACATGCTGTGAGCTGGCCAGGCCTTCGACTGTGAGAAACTGAGACTAAAAAGCAGAACAAGAGTTAAAGAGTAAAGGGTTTTCAGATGTGAGTCCAGCCCCAGCTTGGGTGTGCTCCTTTTATTCGGGAGAATGGAGAGGACAATCTTTGTTGCCTCCACCCCTTTAAAGAAAGGAAGAAAAACTTGAAGAAACGTGTGCCGGAGAGGGGAAGAGCTGCTGCTAAGGCACAGGGCCATCAGACAGATCTTTGCAGAACATCTGGTAACTGCGGGTAATGTTGTTTGGACATCTGGTAACCGAAGATTACATTGCGTCTCTTCCATCCTGCCGGGTTTCCTGTTATGCCTCGCTGTACACTGCTTAAAAAGTTTGGGTTTTTTACACATGGTCATCTGGGAAGAACGCATCTTTATTCTTTTTGTCTGACATGAAGGGAGCACTTGGTTTCATTGGGGTATTCCTCTCCTTTCTCTATGGTGAGTGTGTGGTCTCGCTTTCTACAGCTGCAAATGCCTGTTTAGTACTACAGATGTAAAAAGGATTCATGAGCTGCTGTGGACAAAAATTCTCACCAGATTCAAGTTTTAATTTTAATCTAAGTATCTAACATTTTCTCCCTTTCTGTAGATGTAACCGGGAACACTTCACTGTCATTTGGTAGGTGACATGTCTTATTTACTGTTGCCATACAAACATTTAGTAGAAACAACTAGAACTAGGCAAAATAACTCATATTGTAATGTTTTATTTTTGCTTTTATATTTCTTTACCTGACCCTTTACTCTCTTTTTTTTAACTGTATTACCTGCAGCTTGTGGAAATAATTCCAATTGTGCGGGATATTGCAAAATCTGTGCTGATTTCTATGGTGAACCAACAATGGAGTGCCTCTCTCAAATGTTTACATTTTTCTGTGTGCCTAAATTTGAGCATGGAATGAGTTCAATGAATACCACAGACTGGTGCATTTGGGGTAATGTGAACAGGTGAGTGATAGTTTTGCATTATGTCTAACATTAAACATACTGTAAAATCTGTACTAATGTTTGTTTCTCTGCCTCTAGTTTGTACAGCAACTTAAGCATTTGCACAGAGACCATTTCTGACTGTCTCGTGATCCCATGGCCCAACTGGCTGGTGGAACAGACATTTGTGGACATTCATTCCAAGTTTTTCAAGGAATGTCCCATAGAGGAGTTTAGTGACCCGCCGCCAGCCATCGTTTTTGCCCTGGTGATCACTCCCATCTGCCTGATACCAGTCATGGTTGGCCTGGTGGTGCTCAAGACCAAAAACGGGGACGGCAGCTCCTGATTATTTACAATCTCATCTGTAGCCACAATGTTGACCTCTGCTATACCTTTTTTCCCAACCTGTAGACTGCTTGTTCATGCATACATGCTGCACCTTCCTTTCACTGGGACCTTGCAAAAGACTGAATTTCTGGCTAATATGGAATTGATCAGCCACAGAAGAACCCTGTTGAGAGACAAGATGAATTTAGAGTGTATAATCCGCTGTCTATTGACAGACTCCTGTTCATCAAGACCCGCTGTGGCAAAATCTATAGTGTATCTCATTTACTGTATATAGACTTCAAAGGATGTGAGAAAAGTTTTGTTCTCAAGCACCTGACTGGAGATCTGAACCAGTTTGCACACAATTTTTAGAAAACAGTTTCATTGTAATCAGGGTTATTTGAGCTGACAATAGCTAGAAAGCTTGCAAATGTAGCATATAAGACACAGGTTGTGCTTATAAATGACAAAGTAACTTTGATAAGGACTGCTTAACTTTTCTAATGCAACTCTTTGGTCTTCCTGCTGTTTCAAACTAAACTGCTTTGACTTAGACATGAGAAAATGCTTGTCCGGAAACGATGTGCGCAAATCTAAGTGTCTTAAGACTGAATCAGACAAAGATGTCCATGTTTGATCTCTGTCTGTAGGAAGGACAGGAAAAGGAGGATAGTCAAATGCATGGATCTGGTTATGTGAGTCATAGTGTATGGGAGGTATGGGGTCAGAGGTTACAGATGGGACACAATGAGTGGGTGCGACCCGTGAAGTAGACTTCCTGGTGTGTGTGAGTGTGTGTGTGTTTTTAAACAGCATGATGTCTTTCAGCTCCTTCTCCTGTCTAAATAGCAGCAATCCTTAGTCATGATGAAGAGCTTAGTGATTCATCTTCATCCAGATAAAAGACATTTAAGTTGTCTGAACAGAAAAGTGCTAAACACTGAATGATGAAATGATATAGCTTTTCTAATTAATTTCAGATTGATAATGAAATGTATATTTATATACTTTTTAGTAACTGTTATTGTCAGGATGTATTTGACTTACTGTACAGTTTGAGAGAACAAATCTTATCTGCTCTCACATCATGTACTGTATACAATTTACCTACTTTTTTCATACCATTAAATCGACGGATGAACCAAAATGCCATTTGTTTATTGCGTCTGTGCAGCTGAGTAAATGATTACAATGCTACTAATATGAAGCAGGCAGTGTACGTAAGTCCAGCTCAAGCTATCAAAGATACACTAACAGGGTTGCTGAGTTGTTCTAGTGATGTTCTTTCACCTTTCTCAGTATATTAAACACCACTTTCCTTTGAGTATAAACCAGATAACCATGATAACCATTTATTTTTTTGTTTTGTTGGTCTCTTTTTCCTTCTTTTGGTCAGGTTGTGCTTCATTGCATCTTCACTGCAAGTTGTAAATTGACGTGCAGTTGCTTTGCAGGATGTAGTGAAGGAAGCAGTGACAGCAGTCATGTATCCCTCCCAAATCTGGCACACGCAACCCAGCACCGTGGGCCTCTTTGTGTGTATGCAAGTGCACATGTGCGTGTGTGTGATTAGGCTGGGTGGGAAAGTGTGTTTGGTGACCTTCTTTCTCTGTAGATGTAGGGTCATCCTCACATCCCCACCCACTTCTGATCTCATGCAATTTTGTGTAACTCCTTGTTGTTATTAAAAACCAGAACCCATTTCTGATGTAACTAATAAGTGTATGTGTACACATATGTCAAATAGCCCACCCAAAGTCAAAACACAAAAGAAGAGAGTTTTTAAATCATCTGGCCTAAATACTATGCCACCTAGTGGTACTTTGTGGTAGCGCAGTGTAGTTTTAATGTCACATCTAAAAGCTATGGAAAGTTTTTAGAAACTAGAGAGGCTTTAAATATAGAGTTTAAAAAGATATGTTTAATTATTTTTAATTATATTTATCTGTATAAATACTTATTTGTTATGTAAATACAGTTATGTCAGTTATGAGTTTATAATAAAGACTAGTAATACAAAATGTACTTTAATGAATCTATGACATTATTTACCATCACAAGCACAAGGTAAGTAATATATTCTGCCATCTATGCCACAGTATAATTACATAACACATTGAGAAACCTTAGCTCGTATCAATCAGTAAGTCTATGCCTCTGTTCCAAGGCTGTGTGCTTACACTAAAGAGGGCTGGCTTGATGTTGTGGGGATGTTGAGCAGATTTGCAGGCATATGCAGACATACAACTATGCAAATATCTCACAACGTAACTTTTAATTGATAAATCCTCTAACTTAGGGAAGGTGCAATCACAGATGGCTTAAAACTGTCATCTTTGCTAGCTGTGGGTCAACCATTCCGACCCCCTGCTCCTCTGTACATGGAACATTTTTAGCATTTGAACTAATTTATATGCTTGAATAAATGTTTGAAAAGGGACAAATATTAAGAAGTGATTGCACTGAACAAAAATATACAGGACACTGTCCTCTTGCAGCTGCACTACTAACCGGCGAGACTACAGCAGTTTCAACTGCAGGTGGTGGATTTTGGCCCTGTTGCAGGGCCAAAATCTACATCATGTGAAATTGGACTTTTGTGTCCCAGAGGTTGGGTTGAGTATTTGGCAGGATGGCAGGTTATGGCATCTGATGCATCAATGCTGTTTGTTTTGGCAAGATTTAGCCAAAGTAAGTGTAGCAACCTCTGCAGAATGTCAGAACCTCTGCTTTACATGGAGAATCAGTGACAGTAGATGAACCCAAACAGCAGAGTGAAGATTGAAGTTTTTTAAAGCAATCAACACCGAATATTAATGAATCATTTGTTTCACACACTTTTCTTTTGTTTTGTTGTTTCACCTGCCTGTTTATTACTACTTGTGCAAACTGGAGTTCTGCCAGACTTGATGAAAATGAAAAGATTGCACCCACTGATGCGAATCATTCACTATGACATGAGTAATTACTTTGTTGTGGGAGAGCCAGGCTGCTGGCACTGCTCTGTAGGAGCTGACCCTTCAGCTGGTTGACATCACGCTGGCAGCAGATTTTAATACGTTCAAGCAGATTTAACATCAGAACTGCTGCCTGATCAATCAGAATGAACAGATCATGAATTAGCTTGTTTCACTTTCACTATGAAATTTAATGACATGTAATGGAAGTCACATCTCAGAAATGTAAAATATTAGATAGGGCCTGCACCAAACTGTAAGATCCACTTTATTGGTTTAAGATAAAATTAAACATATAAAAAGATTAGAGTAGGACAGCTTGAGATGGCCTGAAAGACATCCAGAGGGAACAGGATTCTGTCCTCAGGATATTAAAACTGCATGGGCATAGCGTGCCATCTGACTTGTTATATTCAGGTTGGATTTCAGGCAACCCTGGCTATTTATGGCACAGAAACTAAACTGTAAGGAATACATGGAGTTCTATATATAGCATGTACACCTACATCTCACTAAAATTCAGCTGTTACAAACAGGTGAGGAAGGAAAAATGACATCATGTCATCAACACACATGCATACAGAAATACACTAAATCAGCTTGGTTTGATCTGCACTGCTGAAGACATGAAACTAAATGTGATTGTGTTATGATAGGACACATAAAAATAAACAAAAGACAACCTAGAAATAATTTTAAATAACACTGACTCAGTTAACCCTTCTTACATGGATTTTGGGAAGTAGCATTGAAGTGACATAAGCTTGCATTTCCACGTGTTTATGGCCAGTTCTCTATCTGTGCATTCACACATGAACCCGGCTTTCTGAAGGTTTTAAGAAGAAAACAAAAAAACAAAAAATAATGCCAGGGAAAAAACAAATGAAACTGGAACATTCAGAGGTGATAACTACGTTGGTTTGATTTGACATTTTACTCTGTGATGATCAGCAAAACAGGGGAGATTTATACTGTAAATAGTTTAAAGCTTTTATGACATACGGCAAGGCACTCTCTGTAGACATAATATCTCCAATTCAAAACCCATTTTTTAAATCAAATTTGTCCATTTTAGGGTCATTAAAATGATTCTTGTTCAAATGAAAATTTGCTATGAACAGAGTTTGACAAGTTTTCCTCAAATGTCACTCTACATGCTGAGAGAAAATAATAAGCTAACATTGTGAAGCAGTTCCCACCGTCTGCCAGGAATAACAAGACTCCCCACCCTCATGTATCCGCTGCAGGAATAATGAAGAGTCTGCGAAATATAACCTGCATAAATTGAGTAAAAAAACAACAAAAACAAACATGCAGATCAGTGAAACTCCAACTCAGCCTAAAAGCATTTGACTTCTTTGTGTCTTTCTTTGCAGATTCCTCTGAGGTGAAACTGACATGGAAGCCTGCAATTGAGCCCAAGCGATGGGACTGCTGGCGCCTGCTTCCAGCCCAACATATCAGGTCAGACACACAGTGAACTATCAAAGACTTGCAGGCCCTGCTGAATGTCAGAGCATGTTTGGAGCTGTGGGTAGCAAAAGAGACAGGGTGATGAACTATCTGAGACACATAGGCAAGTTTCACTCTGAGGGCTAGCCAAGCCCATATCTATGAACATTTTATATATTCTGTATATATAACCAAAACAAATAAGTAAAAATAGACAACATAGTGGGTTTTAATATGCTTTTTATAGTGTGCTCAGGGTTTTTTGGAAGAAATCCATGCTAATTGGAAATAATCTTGATATCACAGACTGCCTCTAGATGGCAGTCTTTGAGAACATATTCTGGTGCTGAGCACATTTTAAAAATGCATCTCTTTGTTATTTTCATGAGGATTTTATGGAAAATTAAGTCTGGCAGGCATCTAATTGTATCTTTGGTGTTTTGTGGCATTCATTCTTAAACATTGTTGTAAGAAATCTCTGAGTCACCTTGCTTCTGCATCTCAGTTTGACCCAAAAACCCAAAACGTATTGATGCTCTCATGATCTGTAGAATTGTGTTGTATATTTAATATAATTCAAGCCAAAAGATTGAAGGACCAGAGTCCAAACGGTGAAACTGCTCTTATAATGTCAGAGATGTGAGGTTTGATGAGCCAAAAAATGAAATTGCTTTGTCCAAGTACAAAGACACACACACACACCCACACAAGCACACACACACACACACACAAGCACATACACATGCACACTTCATTCAGCAAGAAAAAAGACATATTGAAAATATATATTCATATTAAATTATTCATTATTTATATATAGTGATAAAAAATAAATAAATGTTTGTTTTTTTTTCTCTTAGGCTTTTAAGGTTTTCCTTACTGACTCATTTTGAATTATAATCCCTGCACTGCTTTATTGCAATTTTACTGGTCAGCTGATCATTTCCTTATGAAAACACACACCAATTTGTTAACTATAACGGTGTCCTTGCATTTCTCTGCCTTTTTTCTTTTTAAAACCTGCAAAAAAGCTTTGACCAAAGCTTTTTACCAAGAAAAATAGCTATTCACTCCCGTTCAGAGGTAAATAACACCTGTTTTATCCCACAAATACTGAGCTTCTTAGCTTCATCTATGATTCTCATATCTTTCTTATTCTTTCCCCGTCTTTAAGACATTTAATCCTGCTCTGTTCTAGCAATATATTTTCATTTGAAATATAAATCACATAATGCACAAAAGAATTTGATATAAAATATTCATATCTACATGTGCAGATGTACCTTTGCAGTGACATAAGCATGCAAACACACGCATACTGTACAAAGTCATGAATACAAATGCACACACAAACACAGCAGTGAACAATACAATGAAAAACATTAAAATAGACATGTGTGCAGGTATAAACATTCAGAAAAGACAGAATAGAAAAATGTGACAGGAGGTGTGTGGGAACTTTTCCTCATTCTACAGTTTTGACTAACAAAAGTTTCTGTTTAGTGTCCCCATCTCTTCATGCAGATTGTGTGTCATTACTTCAATATGTCACTCGACAAAGCTTCAGGGATTGAGCTTAACCAGGTCTAGTTTATGCCTCTATATTATGTATGGCTTTTATGCAAATGCAATGGTGACAATGAGCAAAACCTTTGATCTGGGCGCCTTTGTGGCTGGAACAGTTAATGCTGCAAAAGCATCATGAACCTAATGGGAAACCAGAGTCATGAAGGCGGTTTTGAGATAGTGAATAGAATCATTGGAAGCAGATATGTTCCTGCGAGATGCAAATTAGGAGGTTATAGTCTGCGTCCTGCTTTAGATGCTGATGTTTTTGTGAGTTTAATGTGTGGATTTGGACGAGCCATCACATGCAGAATGACTTATTTGCTGAGATAATGCATTAAGATAATCATTTCTGTCCAATAAAAGAGCTGTAAAGCTGCTGGTGAGCTATAAGCTATCATAATAACACGATGTCCACTCTACACGTCTTCACCAATCTACCTAGTTCTTTTTTTAAATAAACTGATTAACTGTTTACTTGTTCATTAAGATAAAAAAGTAGTTTTAAATGAACATGGCTTAATCATTTCCTTTCATTTAATTCTAATCTTGGATATCTCTAGGTATGTTGCATCCATTATAACTCAAAATTGGCTGTAATTATTTTAAAACAAGAGCAAGCATTCCCCTGGGGGAAGTGTCCTCATGAAAATTAAATGATTTTAGTGGACGTGTGTACTGATTGACTAAAATGATGAAGCTGGTGGCCCTTGTGAATGTGCTCCACACCTGTGTATAATATGAGGCTGGTGGCAGTGATTGAACCAAGCACACAAAAAGAGGAATCGACCACTAGGTGAATATATTATAGTATATATTGTGTGCCACACCCTGATTAGGGGATGACATACAGGTCTCACTGCCCTCAGTTGCTCGTCAACAAACTGCTGAAACTCCTACGTAATAAAATATTTGACCAAGCTGCTACATTTCCAAGCATGTAAACACCTCATACATACATTTTCCGGTAATGCTAAGTTGCTAACTGCTTTTCTTTGTGCAGAGGTAAAGTGTATGGAGTTTGATAAATACAAACTTACTCGTAGGAGTAATTTCATGTTTCTGAGCAGTCGAACAAGCAAATATTTAAAACTTTTTGTTGCCCCGTGTATAAGTGAATGAAAGAATTGTACAGTTAGCCTAAAGTGCTTGAAAGAAAAACAACATTGAGTATGTAGAGAAGCTTACAAGCCTCAACTTGTCCTCACAAAAATACAAAAAACGACAAAAAAAAAAAGAAAAGAAAAACAAAAACGTGTTATGGTTAACCATAAACACATTTTCTTGGAAAGATCAAATAAATCCAAACTGCAATGCTCTGTGAAGTAGCAGTGGACCACTTCTTCCCGCAGTGCTAAAACCTATACTTATAAAATGCTTCTGGTGGATAATGTGCATGCTCAAGCTCCGGTTCATGATTCGGAGAGTTTGACCACACAATGAAATCCAGAAAAACTCTGCACAATATTGACCAGGTTACTGGTCTTCTGTCTTCTGCATAGAAATAAAAAAGTAGTCGGCATAATACAGCAAGCAGAGAGAGATGGTGCTATTTTTGTAAACCTCCCTTACGGAAATGGGATGGAATAATTCTCCACCATGTCTGGATCTGTATCTTTCAGAACTACGACGAAATTCAGAATATTTCTGAGAGAGGCATGAACATCTGCTTTAATCACAAGGGTGGTACTTAAAACTGTGGGTGATGATGTAAACACAGAACAACTATGAAGAAAAAGACTGAACCTGTTTTTACTTTTCTTAACTTCATGTTGAATAAAAGCTGATCAGGTGGTGAATTGAATCTTTGGGGTGCTCATTTGAAAGTCATCTCTTGTGAATCAAACTAAATAAGCAAATTAAAGCAGTAGAATGCCATCTATGCAAAATGTGTGCATACACCTTTTCTTGATCTTTTGGGTGATGAAACATAGATCTAACACTTCAGATCAGCCAGTGAAACATAGAAAAACATACCATTTAAAACTACAATTCATTAATTCACTTGATCATTTTGTTTTAAGCTTATAATTTAAGCATTGATTTTTAAACTAAGTGCTTTTTGCATCCACAATTAATCAAATATAATAAAAAGATTTAAATGGAAATCATAAACATCAGCAGCATGTACTACAATTAAGTCTAAAAATTGTTTCAATCTCTGTCCAAATATCAGTCTGATCTCAAATGGATCATTATAAAGACCGCATGAAGAAACTTGAGATACTTTGTGAGCACAAAATTCCTCATTATGTATTAAAATATTTCTTTCAATTCTTTTCAAACACTCATTTACGCTCAGTAAACAGACACAAATAGCTTTAGCCCAAAGGTTTATTTTATTCCTCAGACTGCAGTGTCAAGGTAAATTCCAACAAGCGCTCTGTGTATTTCATTAAGCTATGTGAGTCATCCTTTGATTCCAATTTCTAAAGATGCTATGTGTGAATCTGAATGCTATTGACACACAGAGAGGCTTTGGCGACAAAGGAAGGATTTCTGCCAGGATTTAAAAACTAACCAAACTCTGATCTTAAGCAGATTTATTGAAGGGTTATGCCCAGAAATACAGATGCACGTCAGCAAGAAGACATCTGTTTAATCATGCAGAGCTGCTGTAATAGAAGTATTTTGCTAGGTTAAGTTATGGTTTCTGATCTCAAGGCAGAGACACACCTCAGGAGTCATCTCTACTGCTTTTTTTGGCCCATGGTTGTGAAAAGTTTGTCCCAGACTTCCACCTTCATGATAGCTTTGCCCATTGGACACATGGTAGCTTTAATATCAAGATAATTACCAACATAATTAATTCCTGATCCATTGGCTTCTCCCCTGACAAACCCATTCTTCTCATAGTACATTTCTTTGTACAAATCCTTATCACAGTTACGGCCCTTTTTATAGATGCCCACTGCAAACCAGTTCTTATACAGGTTGTAGTCTCAAGTAACTGAGAACATGATAGTGAGAGTCTCGAAAAGGTCGTAGGTCATTACGCCAACACTTCCAGTTGCCTTTCCACTGGATTTGGTGAAGGTGCAAACTTCTGTCTTGAGGGGACGCACTGTGGGTTGTGGTGGGTTATATGTCTCTCCATTCTCAAGGTGTACCCTAACCAATACACAAAAATGCATACATTTTTTTTGTCTCTTTAAAAAACACGTCATGACAACTTGATATAACCTGATACGACTTGTTACAACTCTAACTGGGCGTTTACCTGGGGTTGATAAGGCAGTAACAGTTGGTGAGATTTGTGATCTCAATTGTCACACTTCTCTTGCTGCTTACATCGGCTGCCACAGCTTCAGCAGACTCCGTCATGCTGCAGTAGTCTTGAGATCGCTTGTAAAACAAAGGTAATTTAGATGTCAGCCTGCTGAACCAGACAAAATGAACATGTAGCTAGCATGTCGTTTCCCTCCAGAAAGCATGGGGAATCCTGAAAATTGCACTCATTACAATATAGAGTATTTGCCTGACCCCTGCTCTGCAGCTTTAAGCTGACCTTGAAATGCACGCATTGACTAGCGCTGGGAATGAATGAAGCATTTCACAGGCTAATGAGATTTCAAAACAGTTGTGAACAATCAGAGAATGGCAGCAGCCCAATAAGAGTGTACCACTTCAATTACAGCCCCTAAGTACCATGCAATAATGAAGATACTGAAAACATAAAAGAAAATTATCTCTCATTTTATAAACAAATGCTAAATACAAATCAACAAATGACTTGTCTGACTTCTGTTCAGTGAATTCATTTTATAATGTTTGCAGGTGTCCACTAAACTATCTTCCAATAAGTGTTTTTCCCTTTGTGTCATGTTTTCAGTGCCTCACCTGCTCAGAAACTCAAAATACTTCAGGTCTGAAAATGGGAGAAGTTACCTTATTGGAAGTGGCTCTAGTGTTTCAGGCATGATGTTGGCTCTCACCTTCCTACTTGCAACATAACCGATATGGATCAGTCACACCCTCTTACTTCATGCAGTCATTATAAAGCTATACCCACATAAAACAAACTATGCAAGCAAATATTAGCTTGGTTTGTGCTTCTGTAATCAAAAAGCCACACCTGTCTGTGGTACAGTTTTCCTAAAACTTCCAACTGGATCTAAATCTCTTTCTTTTACTGGGTTCATTCACTGAACATCCACTAAGCCCTAAAACACTGTTTGATGTCTGACAAAGCGAGGTGGTTTGGAGAGACTCGTTCCTGCAGAGAAATGAAAAAAGCACACAAAACAAGTCAAGGCAGACACCTACAGAGTTCATTAAATCTTACTCCTTTTTTTCTGCTGAGCCTCTTTTTTTCTTTTTAATTCCATACAGTAGAGCAAAGAGAAACTCCTAGTCAGTGAAGAACAACATAGTTACTGTGCCGATTAAAAAAACATCTAGGCAGATATTCCATCTGTTGCCACTCGTTAGAATTGGATGGATCCCGATATGAGATTAAATAATAATTACTGTTCATCAGTTATAATGAAAGCATGCGGAGAGCAAATATTCCTCACAAAATAACACAAGCACTCTGCCTTAATGTTTTATTATCATAATCAGAAAGAAGGGAGTGTTCAATGTACATGAGCCTAAGACATAAGTTAATGGGAAATCAATGAGCTGTCTGTCAGATATTGATATCATCCAGCAGACACAAAATACACATGACAGCAAAATCAGTCTTCCTCCCATCAATATTTTTCCCCCCCAAGCTGAAACGGTGGTCAGGTTAAATGAAGTTTATTTACTCTGGATACTAAAATACAAAGTATAGAAAAAATCCAAAGCCCACGAGAATGCACACTAATGACTCATTTTATCATAGAGCTCCACTTTAACAATAGCTTTGCCAACTTTAGTCATGGTGGCTTTCAAATCAACATATATTGATCTATATTCCAGCCCAGACTCATTTCCCTCAGAGCGGGTGAAGCTGCTGAGATCTTTCCCATCGTACATCTGGTCGTAAAGATGCTTGTCACAGGCACACGAATGCTCCACTATGCCCACCGCCAGCCGGTTCTTGTATAGGTTGTGGTCAAAAAGCACAGAGAACATGACGGCCACGTGCTCGGAGCAAATCCGGCTCTGCATATGGAACAAGTCGTAGGTTAGCAGGCCGACGGCGCCCGTGGCAGTAGTGTCATCCTTTGTGAAAGTGCACACTTCTGTCATCTGGGACCGAACTGTGGGCTAGGGTGGGTGGTAACTGAAGCCACTTGTCATGAACACACTGCAAACACACAGCAACAGATACATTCCCACCATCACCACTGAGCAGATTACAACTTTTATGGCAAACATCCACTTTTTTGGATAAAGAAGAAAAAATAAACAAGCAAAACTTTACAAAGTTTCTGGTTTGCTTGTCAATAGACTTTTTTGAGTGTTAGGCTTTCCAGGGTGAAACAGCTTATGCTGATGGATGGAGTGTGACTGGTAGCACTACTGTGGACTTCTAAGTAACAGTGAGTATACCTGCATGCAATGTTCAATGAGGCAGTGCATGTCATCGTATGATGGATAGGTGGATGTTCTCTGCAAAGTAATGTCACATGTGAAAATCACCCATCCAAAGCATGGACTACCCTGCCAAAGCTTGATAAATGTTGAAGCATGACACAAATTACAATCGACATGAACAGTTTTTTTTTTTATCAGTAATTTCTTGTTTTTTTTAGACTCACACAGCTTTTACTCAGAGTTCACAAAACTACCTTTAAAATGTTCTGGTTGTTTACAGACGGTACGCTATGGGACACTTGCAAAACAACTAAACAACTTCATTTAAACACTATCCAAACTAATTTCAGCTGATTTTACAGACCATTGCTCAGTAACAGGCTATTTGGAGGCAACAGTTTTTATAACTGTATTATGGGATTTAATCACATTGATATTTCATCCAAAAAGTAATTGTTTATTATCCTAAATTTAACTTCCATTTGACCAGTTTACAAGTTATCAACTTGCATGCACATTTGCAGACTTACTTGGGGTTGATGAGGCAGTAGTTAGCGCTGACATTGGTTATTTCTAAGGTACAGTTTCTGTTGGTGGTGAGAGTGGCAGACACACACAGCCTCTGCTGTTTCTGGCATCCTGGCTGCAAGAGGAGCATAAAAGCTCAGAAAAGTCTCTTCCAACACACACAGACATTGCATCATACATGTATATGTTTTCCATGCATTTCCACTTACAAATACTATTTATGTCATACAGAAAGTTGTGTCTGGTAATGTGAAGAAACATACAAATGTAAATGACATGTTTACATTGTAAAAGCCCTTTTCTTCAATCAGCTGTAATCTTTTTGAAGGTGTGTGCTTATAAGAAGGCCAGAACAAAAACAAACAAACAAAAAACACATTGCAATTTTTATTATACATAATAGTTAAGACATATTTTGAACAATAGTCTCTACAAAAGTAGTGAAGCTATTTCCCTTTTAGAATTTAACACCATCGTTGAGTCAGATAGCAGATTTCCTAAGATTAAGTAGAGGTGGAGACTGTCCCGCTTGTGTGATTACACCTCTGGAGTTTTGTTTTCAGACGTGTCCACTTAAATAGAGACACATCATTTATAATTCCATATAAAAGAAGAATTTATCACCAAAAATATATGATCATATTTTAAAGTAAGCCTGATCTGTCATTTTCAGTCATTAAACACATGTATTAAATAATTAACCAATAAGCTGGATGTTTAAAACATAAAGCTATTTCTTATAAGCTTTTTGATTCATAACTTTAGAATTTTACAATCAACTTTTTAACAGATTTTAAGGGATCTTGTGCACCCCGCTATAATTATTTCATAAACATGCAAATGAAACATTTCATGTTCTGTGTTGCTTAGAAAATATGATGCCGGGTTTTGTTGTTTCAGGTAAATGCTAGCAAAAGATTTCAACATACTCTGCATCAGAGTCCTACAGATGACTCCCTTCTTCCACGTTACTTACAAAAACACAGTATTACACAACAAAGTGAAGGACAATGCATACTTATATCCATATTTACTCATATGATTTAAAGGTTAGAGGTCTTTCCAATTAAGTGGGTTTTTCAATGTGTTCGAACTAGCTTATGTGATAAAACGGCAGCTGTTCGGTTCTATTTATCAGATGCCTGGTACTTGATAGACATCCTTCAACTCCATAGCTTAAAGTCACCAGATGGCACCAAACATGCATTTGCAGAAATACATTTGCACTACACAGACTTCGTCAGTTTAAATGTGCTGCCTGGTAATTAGCCAGTGGTGACGAGGGAAAAACACTCACAAATACAAGTGCTGAGAGGAGAAAAAGCTCTCACAGCTCTCTCTCTCTCTCTCTCTCTCGCTCTCTCTCTCTCTCTCTCTCTCTCTATATATATATATATATATCCTCGCTTCTCTCTGAACAGGGTCACAGGTA
>JBAMHV010000022.1:16256697-16266811 GCA_037177535.1 Pseudomugil gertrudae
TATATATATATATATATATATATATATGCACCCTGGCATGCCATTTCATTATAAAAAGCTGATCTTTACTATGCGCAACATAACCCATCTTAAATAAAAAATGTGTTTCGCTGTAGAATCATAACTAAAGGATTTAGTGTGATAGAAATACTTATATGACAGCAAATTTAAGGAGGTGAAACATTTAAACACATCACGTCTTATGGAAAAGAAACTGATTTAAGGACGGATCACTCCATTAAGAACCCACATGTCAAAGTTTTGTTTCCGGCTGCAAAGCCTTGCTTCTTCTCATGTTATATCTGCACACATATAGGTTTAAGGAGGAAAAAAACAGCAGAGTAAAATAATAACAATAAATAATAAATAAACTCCATTTTCTTTATTAAACTCTTTGACTTGTTTTATAAAAAGGAAGTGGTGAATATGAGCAGATGACCGTGAGCATGCATCATTTCCCTTCATTGTATAAAGCATTGATACATTACAAAAACAATCTCAGGTGTCTACATATTAAAAGAAAAACAATGTTTAAAAATGATTCTCAAATGGATTGACCTTAAAGGTGAAGTATTAAGTCCAAAGAAAACACATGGAGATTGTTCTTCCCCTCCCTCCTCTTAGGAGAGTGTGGCATTGGTTGCAGGTGTATACCCTGACACTGGAGTCATTGATTCTGCAAAGGTTTTCCATGCAGAAAGCACAACTTTCTTTGTTGTTGTTTTGTCTTTTCTTTTTGCCAATCAAACTATTTGGACCATTCAAGCCATGTCATATTAACTCACTGATAATTACTGAGTTATCAAGAATAACGCCAGTGGAGCGAAGAAGCAGCAGAGGATGATACAAACAGAAAGTGAGACTGGAAGTGGAAGGCCAAGAAGAGCCAAGGAGTAAAAAGATGGGAAGATGAAATTACACTTGCAGGTCTGTTAGCTTTAGCTGCAAGAGTCTTGCAGTGTGATGTCCCACAATATACCCCAAGGGTCTGTGAGGAATAAAGAGTGAGTAAACCTCACATATCAAAGTTTCTTTTCTCACACACTTCTGTTATTGCTCCTGTGCCTCTCCTTGACAGCCTTGTGATTCATTTCCTCCTGCCTGAAAGAAGGGAAATGAATAGAAAGCTTGGATATTGTCAGGCGCTAAATGGAAAAGCGGATGCTCTGGAGACACAATGCAGGTGCAGGTAAGAAAGGCAAGTTCAGTTTAAAATGCCACTCAGTCCCATGACATAGCACACAACAGCACCTGTCTCAAATGGCTCATGAAAAAAGAAGGGACGGTTGATTGGATGTATAACATTCACACATCAACATGGTTTATACCTGAGTGGATATTCATCTCTTTCCTGTCAGGCTGCGTGATCCTGACACTTTATTATACACCTGCAGCCTAGAATGAGGGAAGCTTTTACACATTTGCATTTCATAAAGCAGAACACAGCTGACCTTAATGTTTAACCTTTTTTATTATTAAAAACAAACCCAAACCTGGTCAATTTGGAGCGATGCCAGCAAGACAAATCTAAAAAAGAACGGAGGAGTGCATATATCCTTCCACATTGATGTTTTCTCAGCACCTGCTTCGTTAGGCTTGGTGCTAAACGGAAAACGTAGAAATACTGTACATATGCACGTATTACCCACAAGCTTGCAAAGGAGTCATATAATGTGTTAGAAATGCATATTTTATGGATTTTTAAGCTAAAATGTATATTACAGTATAACAGAGTGGGATGAGTTCTTTTGGGATCTGAAGCTCTGGCAGTGAGTCTTTACATGAACTTACATGACAGTTGGATAATTTCCAAAGCGGGTGGTCTTGAAGATGCTCCAGCTAAATAATTTCTTTGTTAAAAAAACCCTCCCAGAAAACATGCATACGTGTTAACGTGTAAAAACATAAAAAGATAAATACAGGAAAACAAAACAAAACATTTCTGGCTTTGTGGATTATTTAGTTTAAGGTCCTTACATCAAGTGTGTGGCAAGACTTCCTGTGCTTTCACAAAAACCTCAAGTTTTCTTTAACCAGTTTCATCGCTCTGAGACAGTTTTGATAACTGTTCAAAATCTATTATGGTATTATGTAAAATTATGTTACAGTATTATTGATATCCCCCAGAACACTAAAGTAATTTTAAATGGTAAACACAGACACACACACACACACACACACACACACACACACACACACACACAAAACCTGCCAAGTAACTACAGCTTTTTGTGGGTTTTGGTTTGTCTCAGCATAACTAGAAACATAACAAGCAGGTGAGCCTATTTTTTTCCATTGAATATAAAATACAGATGAATCTCAATAAATTAGAATAACACCAAAGAGTTTAAAAAGAAAAACATACTGTCACATATCAAGGTATCATACAAACCCACATTGTCTCTATAATTTCTGTAATTTCTGTGGTGAAAATTCTTTTGTTAATTTGTTTTTTCAATTTTAAGTTTTCATTTACTGTAAGCTAAAATCACCAACATGAAAAGAAACAAATAATTAAAATATACATGTTTGTGTGAACTGATGAACTAATTTAGTGTGAAAAAATATATTTTCTGTGATAATCTAATTTTTTGAGATGCATTGCACGCTGCATTTGCTTCATAGAAAACACATTTACTAAGTATGATGCCTCACATGGAGGCACTGACAGACAGTAACAACAAGAGACAACTGATTAATCCTCTTATTTTATTTTGCTTTACGCTTTAACACGCTAAAACATGTCAGGCCTACTTAGAGAAAATAAACAAGTAAAAAATTTAAATGAAAATCAAATAAAAAACTGCAAAAGCCAATAATATAATTTCATCAGGTCACATTTATAATAGTTGGTTGGAGAAACTGTAATTATAATCTAAAATACCAAAAGAGAGTGTTGCTCTCAAGACATGTCCAGGTCATCTTTGTTTCACTGTTAGCATGTGGTGGGAAACCAAAATTACACAGGTCTGAATTCTGTTCTGTTAAAATCACCACCTGTAATAAATACAATTGTTTTGTCATTTGTCTGACAAGGACAAACCTGTCTTTGTTGAATTCTTTGAATTTGCATCTCTATTTAGTTTTTTCATGTCACGACAGTCACATATTTCACTGTGGTTTGATTAAAAATTATTTGAGAACGTGCAGAATTCCCTCAAGGATAATTTACAACTAAGCAGCTGAATGCTTTGCAAAAACTTAAATTAACAATGACAACAAATACATTGGCACATCTAGCCAACAAAACCCTGCAAGCTCTTCACACATGATGCCACAAAGCATGGTAGACAAAGCACAAATGGGATGCAGAAAGAACATATCAAAAAGATTACGCATATAAGCAAAGAAATTCAGCCCATAATTATAATAAAGACAAATGTGAAGGAGTCACTCAAGACTCATCGCCATGCTCAGTGTAAACAAGCCCTAAATGATCTCTAGAGAAGCTCCTGCCTTTCATTTTGCCTTTTAATATATATGCACTCATAAGACGCAGTAAACATGCCAGAAGGTCTGTCATCACAGCTAAAATATTGCCTGGGTAAATTAAAACTATTCCTGAATGCCACCTTCCACTCAGTTCATCTCCATCAGCTGGCGCTATGAGGGGAGAGAAAATCAACAAGAAGATTACACAATTAAAACCGAATCGTAACAGGTTCATCTTCTTCTCCACTTTATTGACTGTTTCACTTTTTAAGACCACTGGCACCTCCTAGCTCATTTGTATCTGTTCAAATGATGTTAAGTAGCCTGATAAGTCTACAATATTGCACAAAACTAAAGTAACAATTAAAATAGCTTGTTATTGCTATGTATATCAGACTGTGGAGCTCAGGAGACTATTTAAACAAAGACGTTCTTCAAAAAAGCTATTATGAACTTTGCAAATATTTCAGCTAAAAATATGACAGTTTTTCTATTTCTATAAAATAATTTTTCCAGTAGTACATGATGGGAACCACGACCCATGTCATAAACATGTAACCTGTAATAAGTGTAACATTTACAGTGGAAGTGGAAGAAAATAGCAAGGAGTAAAGTAAAAAGATGATGAAAGCACTATAGACACTGTTTTGTAAAGAGCTGCAGGTGAGTGTTGTCAAATGTAAGGAGGTTAGGTCGTGTTTCCACATGGCAAAGTTAAATGAGGGTAATGTTGTAATTATGTTTTTTTGTAACGTGAAACTGCAAAATTTTAGCTTGAAAATTTGTTGATAATTTTTATAATTCTGATTAAAACGAGGATGCTTTGACAGTCACAAAGATACAAACATCCATCTATCCACCCATTTTCTACCACTTATCCCTGAACGGGGTCGCGGGGGGGCCGGAGCCAATCCCAGCTCACAACGGGCGAGAGGTGGGGTACACCCTGGACAGGTCGCCAGTCCATCACAGGGCCGACACACAGACAGACAACCAGACACACTCACACTCACTCCTATGGGCAATGTAGCATCTCCAATCAGCAAGGTGCATGTCTTTGGACTGTGGGAGGGAGATACATACATCTCATACAGATATCTGAATACAGGGCAAACTTCAAAATTCACAAGAACTATTTTACATTTCTTCACAAGCTTGAGCTTGTTAGAAATCTAAGATTAACATACTGAATTCAGAAAAACACTCATTTTAATTATGGAAGACATTTGTGTGAATAATTTAGTTAATTAAGTTCATGTGACTGAATTATCCACAAACGTTTCTATTAGGGTAAATATTAGGTCACACAGTGGTAGCATGACAATAATCAAACCTGATGGGATGGAGTGATCAGGAAACACTCAGAATGTGAACCGGGGTAGATCTGCAAGTTGTGGTCTCAGACGCTGAGGATAAGGCTGTTGGTGTTCGGCTGGTTCGGCACGGTCTGTGACCTTCTCTCCACATGTGTGCTCCGTAGGGCCTCAGCCTTTCTTTGTGATGGTATTGGTCCTGCTGGGGCATGCCGCCCAGCATGGTTCTGCCTGCGGTGGGTCCCTGCTGGGATTTGGACTCTTCCAGATGTGAAGGATTGAAAATAATAAGTGTTGGCCTAAAAACAGCCATTCCCTTCTCTCATGGTTGAATAGTGAGAGTCAAACTCGGTTTGCACATTGCTTCATAATGCTAAACTTATCTTTGAGCTAATGTGATAAAGAGACAGTGTTGGTTTAGTTTCAAATTAGTCTTAAGAATAATAAATTATTGCATCAGAAATACAATTTTAATGGTAAAATATGATCCACGTTTGTGTGTTTAATCAAAAGCCAAAACTTTACCTATAAAAATGAACACAAACAAATGTTACACACTTAGAAATTGATTAATAAAAAATAGTAATGATACTGAAAATCCTGTGGGTATTTAAAGTGGTTTGTTGCCAGATAATGATCATTTTTCCTGGCAGTATAAGTTTTATATAGTTTTATTTCAGTTTTTTTATATAATTAAAGTAATTTGTGTCCCAGCAGTTTGGATCAGTGCGGTAGTAATTTTTTAAGTCGTACTGTCTAAACAAAGTTGATTTATTTCGACAGCCACCATTCAAATCTGGTTCAGACTTAAACTGTGTTTCCTCTTTGTCTGATTTTTAACTGCAGTGTCAGCCCACAATTCAGAAGAAACTTTCATTTGTAACTTTTATCCTTTCAACGTGATTTCATGTCATATAAATTCAAACAGACTTTTGGACTTTTTTGGTCTAACGTTCAAATAAATACAATAATGTTCAACGTTTGCAGTGTTTAACTCTTGAATTGCAAAGCAGAATCTAAGATCACAACTCTGAAAATTAAATAAATACATTAACTAATGATGGTTTGTGTCTCATCTTTTTGCAGGAGAAAGCATAGAGAGATAGAAACTGAAGGAAGAACACGCAGAGAATGGATGTGCCAGGCATGACAAAAGGTTTGTGTAATGATGTCGCTCTCAATTACTAACCTCTGTCACCTTTGAGTGTCATTGACAAAATATAACCATGAGCAGAAAGACTCAAGTGGGCATTGTCAGGCAGAGATTCAGTGTTGAACTGGACGGATTTCTCTGCTGCTAACTGTGTAATCAACATTTGTTGAGTTTTCTAAAACTGTGAATTAATTACAGTTTAAAGGGAAGTTTCTTCATTCAGACCACTGTACAACACAGTGGGAGTGTGTCTCATTGTTTGTGACACTGGGGATTACAAGTAAGTCTTGTCTGTGCCAGAGCCTGCTGCTGCAGAGTCAGACTGGCTCTAGATTTAAAAGTCATCATGCCGAGATGCCAAATTAAACATTGCATGCATGCCACCCTCAATCTGTGCCCTTTCAAACATTTCAAGAGTGTGTAATTAGTCACATGGTGCTGTCTTCTCTTTTGAAGAAGTGACACATTGAACGAGCACGAGGAAAAAGCCGGGATTACTGCACGTGGACATAATGTCCCATAAAGAGCAAGGACAATTATGACAGCTTAATTCCCAGCTTATTTCCCCAGCATGTCTTCACAGCTACTATCACATATTCCAACTGGTTTCACTGGTGCTTTCTGATATTCAAGACACCCGTCAGTTATAGTAAAATACATGCAGGGAGATGGCAGCGTATCCGATGGAGACGTTGCAGAAAAGTTATTCTTTTTCAACTGGGATGCATGATAGCACCGTGCCTTTGAAGAAGACAGATCAAGATCAGTGCTTCTGGTGCCACAGAGTCAGAAGAGTCAAGTAGCCCCCTGTAGACAGGCCATATGGCTCAGGAAGACTTTCATAGGCGTATATGTGTGGAAGCTAGAACCATGCCAGTCCCTCTGCTGATTTCTCATTATCGAGGAATAAATAGAACAAGACAACAAAACAGTGGCCCTGTTGTGTCATACCCATTCTGACTCCGGTGTGGGACAGATGGTACAAACTAAATGGCAAGATTTGAATAGTTGGGAAACTGGGCAGCAGTGCCAGCACAACAAACAACACACTGATGAAGAGAGCATCCTAATCTGCACCTTTTCTCCGTTTTCTGAAGAGACCTGGCATTTTCTGTATTTGTCACCTGTTTCGTGCTCCATGACCTAATGTTGCTTTATCTGCGATCAGAACGACTCTCCTCACACTACTGCCTGTGCAAGTGGAGTGTGTGTTTGTGGCAATGGCGTGGGAGGCTGCAGGAGAGTCACAAGGAACAGCAGGTTCCAGGTCTCCTCCAATGAAGCTGATGGGGTGGGCAGACAAGTGCACGATGCAAAAAAAAAGTGAGGCAGAGAAGCGACCTGTAAATATAGCACAGTAGCTCAGGAGCTTCGGTTTCCATTAAATAGCCATGTATTTTCCAGCTCCTGGCTATATTGCACCGTTGCTTCGGGAGTGGGAGCCCATGAGGCTCTTCAACATTATTAGCAGCTCACAGTACATAATCCCACAGCAGATTCTCGTCTATCTGCAGACCAGACTGAGATATATAAAGTAAGACGAAAAACGAGAGCGAGTGGAAGGAGGTGGGAGTGCTGGTGGTTCGAAGGCAGTTCGGTGACAGTTGTCAGTCTACCTGTTCCATGTCACTGATGCACACATACATACATACATTGTAAATACTCCATGTTATTCGTCAAGCTTATTCAATGACAGACACCAGATGGTGGATGGCCTCCAGAGGTCCCCTGATTCTCACGAAGTCATGAGGCAAGACCCCGTGCCAATGCACTCCTCTGCCATTCCTTTAGAGGGTGAAGCCACCACAGTCCAGATCCCTGAAGTCTTGGCCTGGTTGCACTTCTGTGATGCTAGACCAACAGGTGCTAAATTCCACAGAGAAACTAGAGGGGATAAAAATCGGCACATTTTCAAGACAACACACCGGTTCTTTGCAAGACTTGTGGAAAAAATACTAGTTTTCACTCATAAAAAACTAAAGTCTCTATATTATTTTGGACTAAGTACAAAACGATGAAGGTTTACAAGGTGAATCTGGCATCACTGGCCTACAAATAGAAGACAAAGCATTCCTACTTATCGCTCAGTACAGAGTGAATGCTGTTATGTAATGATTATGTATTTAATGTTCTTGCTAACCTTAAAATTCAGCATGAACTCTCAAAGATTCTTGTGTGGTTTGGTCTTAAAAATCTCATACAAGTGTCACATAGCAAAGTCAAAACACTGTTTCATCAACAGCTGTAAATAGAAATATACGGTACATGTACAGATTGGGACTGTAAAGGGATGTGATGAAGGTTTTTTGTTCCATTTATTTCTATAAAGGGATAAAATATTAAAAAAAATTAGTCAAATCAGATCACTAAAACATTCTTTAAAAAATTTGTTAAAATAGAAAAAAGAAAGAGAGTGCAAAGTGAATGAAAACCAAAGCTACACCATCATTTGATGTGTTACTCAGATACAACATGGGCTGAGATTCCACATTTAGATACGTTGCACATGCACTCATTTCACTCTGCTTAGCTGACATCTTCTGTCAATAGGTGAAGACACAACTATAATATCTTTCAGTGAACTGTCTCATTTACTGTTGTTAATGTATATTGTACTCACAATTCCTGGAACCAGCCTTTTTTTATAGATCATCTTTAGATTAGAAGCCAAGAGACTAAGCTTGAGAACAAGCATCACCACCAAGTGTGAGAATATATCTATTTTATGTGTTAGATGCTCAGAAGTTTATAGATTGTGCACAATACTTCATCTTATCATTGTGAAAGTTGTGTAAACACTGTGATAACAGTCCAATAATAGCACAAATATACATTATCGAGCCATCAAGCCACCCAACTCCTTCTCTATTTCCCAGTTTATTCTCCTTTAAGTTGATGTGAGAGACTAAAAAGAGAAATTTGTATGTAAAATTTCCAGCATGAGATTAAACATTACATAAGCAAAGAAATACCAATATCAAACATTAGATAGTCTCCAGTATTACCTAAAAGATTAAATATATTTGTTGGTTCATGAACATGTTTATGTAGTGGTTAAATTATTTTATGAGTTCAGTGAGTGAGGGTACATTGCTTTGAAATATATAACAATAACAAACTAAATGGTCTTTAAAACTGATAATATCTGATAAAACAAGGACCATGAATAAAAAAAAATTCCCTTTTAGACTTCACTTTATCTCTATTCATTTGAAACACGATATTAGTCTTTATTTTTAGTTTTTTTTAAAGCTCAGATTAACTAGATTGTCTGAATGATGGGGGGGGGGGGGGAACGGGACTGCAGTTTTTGGCTCTTCCGCATCGACATATCTTTATTCCAACAGCGTTTACATACATTTCATACATTTCAAAGTGTGGACTCGTCGGCTACATACATCATAGTGGCGCCAAGTACTGTCCCAGACTCTTTCAAATGCACCCTTCAAAAACCCACTCCTTGTTTGGCACCAGCTCAGTTTCTAACAAAGGCTACAAGCAATATATCGTTATCGGTCATTTTTCTCCCAGAATTCCTTGCGCATGAGATTGACAAGACTGCACAGTGACACAAAAACGTTTGTCCCAACAGACAAGCTGTAACAGCAGTAGTATTGTGTCCCATGACCACAAATATGTGTCAGTAGGATTATTTTTTAATGAAGTTAATGTCAGCTTGCCAGGATGAACTCAGAAAGCTCATCTGGCCCGCCTCCTCCACATGTGTGTAATTTAGACACACAGGTAAATGGAAATGAATAAAATTTGAATTACAGGTGCTTTTTCTGTAATTATAAAACATATTTTTGTGTTTTTTGTTGACAAATGGGATCACTAATTGGATAAGCATGACATATGCAGTTGTTAGGCAATAGAGGACTAAAGCACTATGGGTAATTCTTGTACACTGGGTTGGGAGTCTCATTTTACTAATAATATGTGCACTTCAAGCTGTGCAGACTACGTTGAACACGTTGTAGTCTATGCAGTCTGCACACTCCGAAATGTGTAAAAAACCAAAATGTGCAGACATTGAATTGGGACACAGCTTCTGACAGGCTTCCTTCTCTTGACTTTTTCCAAAATAGATCCTGTTTGTATGTCTGTGCTTCAGATATGAACATTACATTTTTTGTGTCCTGTTACAGCCCTAGGCCTGCCAGGGCCTTATGCAAATTGGACTGTGCCACAGCTCCCTAAGGATTGGTTCTCCTCC